>PNEQ01009439.1:47500-52552 GCA_003012365.1 Medauroidea extradentata
AATTAGCTCATGTATTACAATTAAAATAAAAGTTAACGGATGATGTAAAAACATCATATCATTTCTTTAAAATATACAAACTCAAAAATGTATATTTAATATTGGAACAAAAATTCTGATACTGTTGATGCTACTGATGCTTAGGCCAATAATTCAATAGAATCTATCCTACCGTTCTTTACTTTTGAAGTTTTTCAAAACAATAGAAAAATGTCTGAAGGTAATTATAGTAACTATTTCGACCAATTAAAATTAAGTATTATTTGTTTGAAGAATGGCAGAATTGAAATATTTCCTCAGTGGAATTTGGATCACCTAGCTTAATTTTTAAATGCTAATGCTGCACTTTTAAAATTTAAAAAAGTTAGTCCTAAGAGTACGGAAGTGGCAATTAGATTACACAATTTTATTACAGATCGCACGATATAAGTTTTAAATTTTTTACACGAAAAAGTGTTGTATCCATAAATAAAGGAAGTATGAAATGGTCTGGCGAATTCAATGAGGCATTTCCTGATAATATTTTTGTATAATATTGTATGATAAAATAATTTTAATTATAATGTTCAAACTCGAATACTTGGAGAAAACTTTTAATAATATTTTATATACAGAAGATAATTTGGGAAATAATTTTACTGAAGCAGTAAAATGTTTCCAAGAAAAAATTATTGATATAATTAAATTATTAGAAAACATAAAATTTAAGCATATATAAATTTTAAATATAAAAATTTAAAGAAATTGTTGACATTTTTAGATAAAACTGGATTGATTATAACATAAATTTGGTTAACTGTTTTGTTCGAGAGTAAAGAATAATGTTACAATAGCTGTTAACAAAAAAGAAATTAAATTAAAAATTTCGAAAGCTGTCAAATCCAAATAATTTGATTTTAACTCATTTCATACTTTACCATAGAACAAAAATACCCATGAATTAGATTTAATTAATTTTTAGAGTAATTTTAATAGACTTCCCTCAAATTTATATTTCCTTTTTTAATCTTTATATGGTGTTTGAAGTGTAAAAAGAGCTACTAAAAATAATAATGTAAAAAACGAAAAAACAAAAAAAAAAATTGACTGTAGTTAGGAAAGTAAATCAACATTATTTTAAAAAAGAGCGTAAGATAAGGAATCAATAATGAATATTATAAGCCGACAATTTAGAGTTGGTAATAAGTAATAGACAATTAATGATTAAGTCTTATAAATTGGTGCCACTCTCAGATGCGTATTGACGCAGTGCTTGTAGGACAACCAATCACAAACGATTAACCCACATGTATTTGTTTATACGAGGTCGATAGTAAGAGAGTATGCGCACAGTGCACGCAGGGGTGTCATTTAGGGGGATGTAGAAGGCAATGTGTAAACATTTTTAGTTAGTAAAAAAGATGCCGTAAGGTCACTGTCGTCAAAAAAAATCTTTCCAACACCTCCCCCCCCCCTCCCGCCAAAGAAAAACCTGAAATGACGCTCTTGAGTGCAGGCAGGTTTTCAGATTCCGATAATCGCCGACCAGCACGAGAAATGTAACCCTTCCTTGATTGGATACGAATGCTCAAGATGACGGCAGACATCGGCGTGCACCTGCCGGTTGTCTGAGTCAGGCGTTTTACCGGAATGATTTTGACATTCTGGTTTCAAACGTTGGCGAGGTCGGCCGGTATTAATTGATGACATAGTAGTGGTAATAAAATATTGCATTTGCGATTTACTGACATGGAAATTGAAATTCTATTATCCAAAGTATTCCTTATACCTGAAGTTTGGGACAAGAGACTGAAAGTGTATTCCATCCGGGTTGTTGTGGATCGTTTCTGGAAAGACATTGCTAAATAAATTGATGTTCCAGGTAAGGAGATCATACCAGCAGATAAACGTGTAGTAATATATGTTTAAATAAATATGAAATATGACCCTATGATTTTGTGAAGAGTTCATATAAGAAGAATTATTTATTTAATGTAAAGAACGGTATTAAGTTTAAAGTATTGAATATAAACATGCATAACTCTACAGTCTCACAACAGGACACTACTTTTTTAATTGACTACCTAATCATATGTTAATGGTAAGTTTTGCATGTACTGACAAAAAAAAGTATCTCACTGCTTTAGCATCATTCGGAAATCTTCCGTAAACCTACTTTGTCGATTATAGTACTGTGCAATACACAAACACATTTCACTATAATGTCTGCTACATCAAATTTCGTCTCTATGCATTTTGAGAAAATACACAATTTTGAATCTAAAATTCCAAAAGTACATTCCACAGTTTTTCTAGCTCTCAATAAACGCATGTTAAAATGTTCATCTCCTATGGTCTCTGTTTGCCGTTGGAATGGCTTCGTTAGTTATGGAAGCAAAGGATAGGACTCTTCTGCTAACATAAAGTATGGAGCTTTCACATTGATGTGAGGTAAAAAGTCAGTTTTTTTTTTTTTTTTTATGAATCGAAACAAGTCTGAGGCCACAAATGTAACCCCCCTCACTTTGTTTTCCAAGACCTCCAACGTCTACACTAATGGATTCATAGTTTGCGTCCACAAGTCATTGAAGCACGATAGAGAAAACCTTTTTGTAGATTAAAAACATTGACCCAAGAACACATTACACGAATATGTTTGCCGTCTAAGCATCCAACAACGTGACGAAAATTCCAATCTTTTTTAAAGACTGTAGCATTGTGTTTTAATAATTCTGTACTTCACACTGCCGTATGTACAGGCTGTAGCTATTTTCAAAGTATAAGTACAGTTTCTTTGATGATGTGCCCGACAGTATTATTTCCCATTCGGAAGCTAAACGCCAAAGGACGGAAAGATATTCCAGTGAAGAGATATCTGAAATAAATACACGACTGTATACATAGCAACCATGCTAGAAAGAATATTGTATCTTAATATTTGAAATATGTTTTAATAAGTTACAAATGTGAATGAAATGTTAATACTACCACACCAGGGTTCAAGGTTTGTAGAGGGGAGGTTGGCCCAAGAAGGGGCATATAGACGAGGAGACTGAGGGGCGAGGAGCGCGGTGTGACGTAGCTCACAGCCCTCCAAGTTAGTCTTGCCGCGCCTCTGCTATAGCTTTGTTTCCGCCTGCATTGGTAGTGCAGGGTTGGTTTTGTTACTGTGCTAGCTGTTCGATTACTTATCTCCGATTTCCGAATGATGTGCGTAAGAATGAATGGACAGTAAAATTCCCAAACATAACATTTTTTCCCCTATGTTCATTTCAAAAGATCTCAAACCCTGATGATAAAACCACGTGTTTGCATTGGGTTCTGTTTCGTTCTCTTTAAATAACTAAGTTTAGTTATAGAGCGGTAATGTTTATTAATTTTTAAAGAAGTAAGGAACCCTCACATTAGCTCATATTTTAAGGATTTGGAATCGTTTGGAAAGCTTCCATAAAATAAAACATGTTTTCACTTACAGAGTTAGCAAAGTGATTGTTTTATTTTACAGTAGTAACCATCTAACTGTACTTGCTAATGCATTCAAGTCATCAGTGGCATTTTTGCTGCACTAATACTGTAAAATATATCTTTGGAATTTTACTCGTACTAATATTTTAGCATAAGCTAATGAATTTTATTCCTGCAAGTATATTCAATCAAAAATATACTTAAACTACATAAAAAATAATATACACATTACTACTAATTATTTACGTTAAAAGTTTCAAGTTACAATTACTACGTAGCATAAACTGTACTCTTACATTATTGCAGCAGCTAAATTATGAACACCCACGTTATTGTAAAAATGCATGCTATCTGCATGTGTTTATATGTAATCACGAGTAAATGTACTCATACATGTGTTGATATAATTTTACAAAGCTTCCAGTTTTTTAACTAATGCCTCTGGTTAATTCACATTATTTTTGCACTGTTTTATTTACTTTGTTACCGTAATTAATGTTTCTTGCTGCTTTTATCACACAAATTTAATAGAATTCTTAAAAATCCTGAAATTTTATCCGATGCATGCAAACTTATATTATTTTCATCCGAGCGTATAATTCTACTGAAAACTGTCTGTCTTCGCATACAGTTATGCTAATCTGCGAAGCATGCAACATATCTGATTTTAAAACTATTGGTATCGATAGGCCCTACATATTTATAAGTATAAACATTTAACGCGTATTTCGAGCAGTTATACTCACTACCGCTAAATTGCATTCTAAGGTTGTAGTTATTTTTATAAATTATTCACATCAATCCTTTTTGTTGGATTGATAATATGAATTAATATAATAAAGTTGTAGTAAGGAAAATGACCAGTTTAACGATATGAATGTTTACATAGATAGCTCAAATGCACACAGTTATCGAGTCGGTACAATCATAACTCTGCTATACAGTCACGTATTGTAAAACATTGTGGCTTTTGTTTCTAGTGCTATTGATGTTAAAATTAAAAAATACTGGTAGCTTGAAACACAAATGCTGACATTGTTCTTAGGCTACAGAAATAAATTGAAAACTTTTCCCCAATAACTATATAAACTCTTATTTAATCAGTACACTTCCCACTGCGGTATGTAAAAATAAATTAGCAAGAGTGTTTATGCAGAAAGGTGAATTGTAAAATTCACACAATTGGTAAGGTAAGTAGAAGCTTCTTGAAATTTCGTGTGTTTTTACAATTCAAATTTGTCCCCGCCATCTTGTTTCAGGTTTCCGATACTAACACATCTGTTGTGTGTTTAGAGAATCATCACATCTTTATCCTTGTTACTCTTTCCGGCCTCTCACCCCTCCCTGGGGGGTTACCGGTCTCTTTCCATCACACCATTCCTTTCATAGGATCTAGCATTGTTGCCAAACCAGGCACGCGCGAGCTCTTGAGTCCCCGGCGTGTATGCATTGTCCCTCGTAAACGTCATGTACGCTACTGTAACACAGTGGCAAACACGTCCTAACTTACGACGTTACTGCGGTTAGTATGTGTGTCGACATGTTATCTGCCTCGTATTATTTACATGTTTACGGACGAAAAACGCATACCCGCCAGGGACTCAGAGC
>PNEQ01009440.1:0-52584 GCA_003012365.1 Medauroidea extradentata
AGCTAGCTGCCCTTATCACGTCCCAGACGACAGTCTTAAAGCAGAGCAAACCATTCAGCAAAACTCAGCTGAAAATTCACTATTCCACACCAGCTCCACATTATGCCGCTGGTGTGGTGTTATATTCAGTTCCACATCGAGGCTTCCTTCTCAACAACACCGGTCAACCTCTTGTTACCCGTCGAACATTCCGTCTGCCTGGCGCGGCACACTTCCACACTCCTCGTCTATCGCGCACCAGCTGCGCGCGCAGCCTACCCTCATTATAATCAAAACGCCTCCCAGCGGAAAAGGTACAAAGCATATATGACACGAAACGACACGACAATTCACGATACAACACGACCTAACATAATTAAACTAAACTAAACTTACATAACATAACCTTACCTAACATAACCTAACCTTACATGAACTAACCTAACCTTAACTAACCTAACCTTAACTATATTAAACAAAATTAACCTAACATTACCTAACCTAAAAAAACATAACCTAACCTAACCTAACATAACATACATTAACCTAACTTATTCTAACCTAACCTAACCCAAGCTAACCTCACCTAACCTAACCTAACCTAACATAACCTAACCTAACTTAACATAACCTAACATAACCTAACCATACTTAAACTAAACTAACCTACCATAACTTATCCTAACCTAAGCTAACCGTACTTAACCCAAAATAACCTAAAATGACCTAAACTACCATAAACTATCCTGACACGACCTGACAAGATACGACACGGCACGGCATTGCACAGCACTGCTCGATACGACAGGACACGACACGACCTAACTAACCTAACCTAACTTAACCTAACGTAAATTAACCTAACCTAACTTAACCTAATCTAACCTAAACTAACGTAACCTAACCTAACCTTAACTAAACTGCCATAAACTGACCTAAATTGCAATGACATGTCCTGAACTTAATTGACCTAACATGACATGACCTGACATAACCAGACATGACATGACATGACACGACATGACACTAAATGAAACGACACTACACGAAACGATACGACACGATCAAACCTAATCTAACATAACCTAAATTAAACTAAACTGTCCTAAACTGACATAAACTGTCCTGAATCGACCTGATACGACACGACACGACATGACCTAACGTAACCTAACCTAACATAATCTTACCTAACCTATTCCAAACTAACCTAATATAACCTTACCTAACCTAGTCTGACAAAATCTAAACTAACCTAACCTAACATAACCTAACCTGAACCTAACCTACCATAACCTAAACTAAACTAAACGCACATAACCAAACCTAACTTACCTAATCTATCCTAAACTAACCTAACATTACCTAACCTAACATAATCTAACCTAACCTAACATAACCTAACCTAGCATAACCTAACCTAACATTACGTAAACTAACCTAATACACACTAACCTACACTAACCTAACCTAACCTTACCTATAGTAACCTAAACTAAACTGATCTAAACTGATCTAAACTGACCTGACATGAACTGACCTAAACTAACCTGACAAGACCTGACCTAAATTGACCTGACATGACCTGACCTGACATGACTTGACATGACACGACATGATGCAAAATGACAAGACACTACATGACACTACACGAGACGACACAACGCGACAAGACACGGCACGATATGCCACGACCAAACCTATCCTAACCTAAATTAATCTAAACTGACCTAAACTGACCTAAACAGTCCAGACACGACCTGACACGACACGACATGACATGACACGACACGACAACACACGACACGACATGACTCGAAACGACATGACACAACTCGACAAAACACGACAGGATACGACCTAACCTAACCTAACTTAACCTAACGTAACCATACCTAACCTATTCTTACATAACAAAATCTAACCTAACCTATCCTGACCTAACATAACCTTACATAACCTAATCTAACCTAACCTACCCTACTCTAAACTAACATAACATAACCTAACCGAACCTATCCTAACATTACCTATCCTAACATATCTATCTTAACATTACCTATCCTAACCTAACATAACGTTACCTATTCTAACATAACCTAACCTAACGTTACCTACCTAACATAACATAACCTAAAATAAAATGAATTAAAATGACCTAAACTGACCTCATATGACACGACACGACATGACACGACACAACACGATACGACACAGCACAGCACGGCATTGAACGAAACGTAACGACACGACTCGATACGATCGACACAAGACACGACACGAAACGACCTAACCTATCAAAACATTACCTAACCTAAACAAACCTAACCTAATTTTACCTTACCTAACCTAAGCTAACCTAACATAACATAACATAACCTAACCTAACTTAACCTAACCTAACATAACCTAAACTAAACTAAACTGACCTAAACTGACCCAAATTGAACTGACATGACCTTAAATAAACTGACCTGACATGACCTGACCTGACGACCTAAAATGACACGACACGACACAACACGACATAGCAAAGCACGATACGAAACGACACGACACGATTCGATACGAAACAAAACGACAAGACACGACATGATACGACCTAACCTAACTTATCCTAGCACAACCTTACCTAACCTAACCTAACCTTAAATTACAAAATCTAACCTACCCTAACCTAACCTAACGTAACCTTACTTAACCTAAACTAAACAAAACTAACCTAACCTTACCTACCCTAACCTAACCTAACATAACCTAATTTAACCAAATTTACCCTAACCTAACCCTACCTATCCTAACCTAAACTAATCTAACCTACCCTAACCTAACTTAATCTAACCTAACATAACCTAACCTAAACTAAACTTAACAAAACTGAGCGAAACTGACCTGACATGACCTGACCTATACTGACCTTACGAGACCTTACCATACATAACCAGACTTGACACCACAGGACAAGACGTGACACTAAACGAAACGACACGACAATACACGACACGACCTAACATAATCTAAACTAACATAACATAACCTTACCTAACCTAAACTTACCTAACCTAACCTAAAATAACCTAACCTTATCTATCCCAACCTAACCCAACATAACCTAACCTATCCTGAACCTAACCTGCCTAACCTAAAATAAACTAACATAAAATAACCGTTCCTAACCTAACCTAACCTAACTTATCCTAACCTAACCTAACCTAACATAACCTAAACTAACCAAACCTAACCTAACCTATTCTAACATAACAAAACCTAACCTTACCTAACCTAACCTTACCATTCCTAACTTAACTTAATCAAACATAACCTAACCTAACCCAAGGTATCCTACCCTAACCTAACATAACATAAACTAACATAACATTTCCTATCCTAACGTAACCTAACCCATAACATAACCTAAAATATACTGACCTAAGCTGACATAAACTGACCTGACATGACCCGACACAACATGACACGATACGTCTCAACACGACACGACACGAAACAACACGACACTACACTGCATGGCACGCCACGACACGAAATGACACGACAGGACACGACACGATAGGACATGATACGATACGACCTAAACTAACCTTACCTAACTTATCCTAACCTAACCAAAACTTACCAAACCTAACCTTACCTAACATAACCTAACCTACACATAACCTAACCTAACCTTACCTAACCTAACATAAACAAAACTAACATAACTCAACCTAACCTTATATTACATAACCTAACCTATCATAACCTAACCTTAATTAAACCTAACCTACACTAAGCTAAACTAAACTAAACTCAAGTAACTTAACCTAACCCAAAATAACCTAAAATGACCTAAACTGACCTAAACTATCCTGACACGACCTGACACGACAAGACACGGAACAGCATGGCACGCACGGCACGACACGACACGATTAGTGCTAACCTAACCTAACCAAACCTAAACTAACCTGATCTAAACTGACCTAAAGTGCCATGACATGACCTGACCTATTAACCTGACATGACCTGTCCTAACATGACCTGACATGCCACGACATGACACGACATGACACTAAAGGACACGATACTACACGACCCGTCAGAATGCGAGACGACACGACCAAACATAACCTAAATTATCCTAAACTGAACTAAACTGACCTAAACTGACCTAAACTGTCCTGACACTATCTGACACGACAAAATCTAACACGACACGACACATTACGACACGACACAGCTAGGCACGGCACAACACGAAATGACACGACACAATTCGATACGTCACGACACGACTAGACACAACACGTCACGATACGACCTAACCTAACCTAACTTAACCTTTCATAACTTAACATAACATAAGCTAACCTAACTTAACATAACATAACATAACCTAAACTATCATAACATTTTCTAACTTAATCTAAATTAACCTAAACTAACCTAACCTAACCTTACCTAACCTAACCTGAACCAAACCTACCATAACCTAAACTAAACTAAACTAACCTAACCTAACTCACCTAACCTATCCTAAACTAACCTAACATAACATAACCTTACCTAACCTAACCTACCCTAAGCAAACCTAACCTAATATAATCTAGCCTAACCTAACATAATCTAGCCTAACCTAACCTAACCTAAACTACCCTATCCTAACCTTACCTAACATAACCTTACTTATCCTTACCTGAACCTAACCTACCCTAACCTAAACTGAACTAAACTAACCTAACATGACCTTACCAAACCTAACCTAAACTAAACTAACCTAACTTTACCTAACCTAATATAGCCTAAACTAAATTAATCTAACATAACCTAACCTAATCTAACATAACCTAATATAAACTGACATAAACTCAACTAACTTACCTGACATGACCCGACACTACATGACACGACACGACGTGACTCGATACGATACTACACGACAATTCACGACACGAAACACCGTAACGTACCTTACCTAACAAAACCTAACCTAACCAAACCTAACCTAATCTAACCAAACCTAACCTAACCTAACATACATAACCAAACCTAACTTAAAACCTAAAATAAACTAACCTAACCTAAACTAAACTAAACTGACCTGATATGACCCGATACGACATGAAACGACACGACACGACTCGACAAGACACGACACGGGACTGCACTACACGAAACGACATGACACGACTCGATATGACACAACACGACACGACAAGACACTACACAATACGAACATAACTTACCTAACCTAATCTCACCCTTACCTAAACTAACCTAATCCGCACCTAAACCAAAACCGACCTAAACTGACCTAAACTGACTTGACATGACTTGACCTAATATGACCTGACATGACGTGGCCTGACATAACCAGACATGACAGGACGTGACACTACATGACACTAAACGACAGGACACTACACGACACGTCACGACGCGACAAGATATGACACGATACGACACGAACCAAACTAATCTAACAGAACCTAAATAAACAGTAACTGACATAAACTGACCTAAACTGTCCTGATACTACTTGACACGACACCACACGGAATGGCATGGCACGGCACGGCACAGCACGACACGACACGTTTAGACCAAACCTAACCTAACCTACAAACCCTAAAATTAACAGATCTAAACTGATATAAACAGACATGACATTACCTAACCTGAAATGACCTGTCCTGACATGACCTGACATGCCACTACATGACACGAAAGGACACGACACTACACGACCCAACAGAACGCGACACGACACGATACGACACGACCAAACCTACCCTAAACTAAATTAACCTAAACTGACCTAAACTGACCTAAACTGTCCTGACAAGACCTGACACGAAAAAAAACGACACCACACAACACGACACGACTTGACACAGCAAGGCACAGCACAACACGAAACGACACGACACGAAACGACACGACAGGACACGACACGATACGACACGACACGATATGACACGACATGATACGACCTAACCTAACCTAATATAACCTAACCTAACCTAACATAAGCAAAACTAACCTAATTCAAAATAACCTTATCTAACATAACCTAACCTAAACTAACCTAACCTAACCTTAACCTAACAATAACTTATCTTAACCTAACCTAACCTAACCCTAACATTACCTTAACCGAACCCTAACCTAAACGTTAACCCTAACACAAACCTAACCTTACATAACCTTAAACTAATCCTAACCTAATCATAACCTAATCTAACCTAACCTAACATTACCTAACCTAACATAACATAACCTAACCTAAACTTTCCTAACCTAACTAACCTAACTAACCAAACCTAACCTAACCTAACCTAAACTAATCTAACTTACCCTATCCTTAACTAACCTAACCTAAACTAAATGAAACTAACATAACCTTACCTAACCTATCATAACATAACCTCAATTAACAAAACATTATATAACCTAACCTAACATAACAAAACCTTACCAAACATAACATAACTTAACCTAATTTTTCCTTACCTAACCTAACCTAACCTTACCAAACCAAAACAACCTATCCTAACATAACCTTACATGACCTAACCTAACCTAACATAACATAACCTAATGTAACAAAACATAACCTAACCTAACATAACCTAACATAAACTAACCTAACCTAACCTAAACTAACCTAAAATAACCTAACCTAACCTACCCTAACCTAAACTGACCTAAACTGACCTAAACAGACCTGACATGACCTAACCTAAACTGACCAGACATGACCTGACCTGTCATGATCTGACTTGACACGACATGACACAACATGACAAGAAACGACACGACACTACACGACACGACAAGACACATCAGGACACGAACTAACATTAACTAATCTAACCTAACCTTACTCAACCTAACCTAACATAACCTAACCAGTACCTTACGTACCATAACCTAACATAAACTAAACTATCCTTACCTAACCTAACCAACGTAACCTATCCTAAACTAACCTAACCTAGCATAACCTAACCTAAACAAACACAACCTAAAAAAACCAAACCTAACATAACCTAACCTAACATAAACTAACCTAACCTAACCTAAACTAACCTAACCTAACCTACCCTAACCTAACCTGACCTAAACTAAACTGATCAAAACTGACCTAAACTGACCTTACCTAAACTGACCTGACATGAGCTGACATAAATTGACCTGTCATGACCTGACCTTGACACGACCTGACACGACACGACACGACATGACACGACACAACACGACAAGACACGACACGACTCGACTCGATACGACAGCACACGAATCGACAAGACACGACAGGATACGATCTATCCTAACCTATCTTAACCTAACGTAACCATACCTAAACTAACCTAACATTACATAAATAAACCTAACATAAAACCTATCCTAAATTAATCTAACCTAAGATAACCTTACATTACATAATCTAACGTAACCTAACCTACCCTAATCTAACCTTACCTAACATAACCTAACCTATCCTAACCTAACCTATCCTAACCTAACCTAAAATAACCTAACCTAACTTAACATAACCTAACAAACCTAACCTAAACTAAACTGACCGAAACTGACTTGAAATGAACTGACCTAAACTGACCTGAGGTGACCTGACCTTACATGACCTGACATGGCACGACATGAAACGACACATAATGGCACGACACGACATGGCAAGGCACAGCACGGCATGACACGAAACGACATCACACGACACGACACGGATCGATACGAGACGACACGACACAAGATACGACACGATACGACCTCACCTACCCTAACATAAACTAATCTAAGTTAACCTAAACTATTATAACCATACCTAACCTAACATAACCAAACCTAATCTAAAATACCCTATCGTAACCTAACCTAACATAACCTAACCTACACTTACCTAACGTGAACCTAACCTACCTTAAACTAAACTAAACTTACCAAACATGACCTTACCAAACCTAACCTAACCTAAACTAACCTAACTAAACCTAACTAACCTAACTAACCAAAACATAACCTAACCTAACTAAATGTAATTAATCAAACCTAGCCTATCCTAAACTTACCTAACCTAAACTAAATTAAACTAACATAACATTTCCTAACCTAAATTAACAAAACCTTACATAAGCAAACCTAACATAACATAACCTAACAAAACATAACATAACTTAACCTAGCCAATCCTTACCTAACCTAACCATACCAAATAAAACCAAAACTAATCTATCCTAACATAATCTAACATAACCTAACCTAACATAACCTAACCTAACATAACCTAATCTAACATAACGTAACCAAACATAAGCTAACCTAACCTAACATAAACAAAACTAACCTAACCTACCCTAACATAACCTAACATAAACTTACCTAACCTGAACCTAACCTACACTAACATAAACTAAACTATACTAACCTTACCTAACTATAACCTAACCTATACTAAACAAAACTAACCTAATCAAAATATACCTAACCTAAACCGGCACGACATGAAACAACACGACACGACTCGACAAGAAACGACACGACACGGCACTGCATGACACGAAACGATACGACACGATATGATACGATACGACACGAACCAACCTAATCTATTATAACCTAAATAAACCGTAACTGACCTAAACTGACCTAAACTGTCCTGTTACGACCTGACACGACACCACACGGAATGGCATGGCACGACACGGCACAGCACGACACGACACGATTAGACCAAAACCAACCTAATCTAACCAACCCTAAACTAAACTGATCTAAACTGACCTAAACAGACATGACATGACCTGACCTAAATTGACCTGTCGTGACATGACCTGACATGCCACAACATGACACGATAAGACACGACACGACACGACCAGACACGACACGATACGAACTTACCTAACCTAACGGAACATAACCTTACTTATCCTAACATAACCTAACATAAGCTAACATTAAAAACAAAACCTAACCTAACATAACCTTATGCAACATTACAACACCTTTGATAACCAAAACCAACCTAACCTAACATAACCTAACCTAAACTAACATAACATAACCTAACCTAAACTAACCTGAACTTAACCTACCCTAACATAAACAAAATTAAACTTACCTAACCTAACATTAACCAACCTAACCTAACCTAGCCTAACTTAACCTAACCTAACCTATTCTAACCTAACCTACCCTAACCTAACCTTACCAAACCTAATACAACCAAACCTAAACCAACCTAACATAAACTATACTGACCTATACTGACCTAAACTGACCTGATATGACGTGACCTAACTGACCTGACATGACCTGACGTGACCTGACTTGACACGACATGACACGACACTTCATGATACGACACGACACTACACGACACGACACGACACAACCTAACCTATACTAACCTAAACTAACCCAAACTAATCTAACCTAACCTCATGTAACCTAACCTACACTAACTAAACCTTACCTAACCTAACATAACCTAACCTAACATAACCTAACCTAACCTAACATGAACAAAACTAACCGAACCCAAACTAACCTTATCTAACATAACCTAATCTAACCAAAACTAACCTAACCTAAACTAACCTAACATAAACTAACCTTAACCTAACCTTAACCAAAACTTAACCTAACCTAACCTAAACTTAACCTAAACCTTAACCTAACCCTAACCTAAACCTTAACCCTAAACCTAACCTAACCTAACATAACCCTAACCTAACCCTAACCTAAACCTAACCTAACATAATCTAACCTAACATAACCTAACCTAAACTAACTAACCAAACATAACATAACCTAACCTAACTAACCTAACTAACCAAACCTAACCTAACCTAAAATAATCTAACCTAGCATATCCTTATCTAACCTAACCTAAACTAAATTAAACTAACATAACCTTACCTAACCTTACATTCACTAACCTAAATTAACAAAACCTTAAATAACCTAACCTAAAATAACATAACTTAACCAAACATAACATAACTTAACCTAACCTATCCTTACCTAACCTAACCTATCCTTACCAAACCAACACTAACCTATACTAATATAACCTAACAATTAAAATAAGCTAACCTAACCTAAACTAACATAAACAAAACTAACCTAACCCAACCTAACCTACCCTAACATAACCTAACCTAACCTGAACCTTAAACTATTTACACTAACCTAAACTAAACTATACTAACCTAACTTAACCTAACCTATACTAAACTAACTTAACCTAATATAAATAAACCTAACCTAACCATAGATAACCAAACCTTACCTAACATATCATAACCTAACCTTACCTAATCCAAAATAACCTGAAATGACCTAAATTGACCAAAATTGCCTGACGCGACCTGACACGACACGACACGGAACCGCATTGCCGGGCCCGTCATGTCACGACACGGCACGATTAGACCTAACCTAAACTAACCTTACCTAACATAACCTTACCTAACCAAGTCTGACATAATCTAACCTAACCTAACCTTACATTACCTAAACTGAACCTTACCTACTATAACCTAAACTAAACTAAACTAACCTAACCTATCCTAAACTAACCTAACCTAACATAACCTTCCCTAACCGAACATAACCTAACCTTTCCTAACAATACATAACCTAACCTAACATAACCTAAAATAACTTAACCAAACATAACCTAACATAAAGAAACTTAACATAAATTAAACTAACCTAACCTAACCTATCCTAACCTAACTAAACTGATAAAAACTGACCTAAACTGACCTGACATGACCTGACCTAAAATGAACTGACCAAAACTGACCTGACATGAACTGACCTAAATTGACCTGTCATGACCTGACCTTGACACGACCTGACAAGACACGACACGAAATGACACGACACGACACGACAAAACAAGACACGACACTACTCGATACGACAGCACACGACTCGGCAAGACACGGAAGGATACGATCTAACCTAACCTAACCTTACTTAACCTAACATAACCATACCTAACCTAACCTAACATTACATAACCGAACCTAACCTAAAATATCCTAAACTAACCTAACCTAAGATTAACTCACATTTATAATCTAATGTACCCTAATCTAATCTATCCTACCCTAACCTATCCTAATAATAACCTAACCTAACATTTCCTAACCATAACCTAACATAACCTAAAATAACACGACACACTACGATAAGACACAACATGTCTACACACGACACGATACGACCTCACCTACCCTAACATAAACAAATCTAACTTAACCTAAACTAACATAACCATACCTAACCTAACATAACCTAACGTAATGCAACGTAACCTAACATAACATAACCTAATATAACCATACCTAACCTTTACCTAAACTAACCTAACCTAAAATGAACCTAACCTACCCTAACCTAAACTAATCTAAACTAACCTAATCTTATCTAACATATCCTAACCTAACCTTACCTAACCCAACCTACCCTAAGCAAACCTTACATAATATAAACTATCCTAACCTAACCCAACCAATCCTAACATAAACTACCCTATCCTAACCTAACCTAAACTTACCTAACGTAAACCTTACCTACCCTAAACTAAACTAATATGACCTTACCAAACATAACCAAACTTAACTAATCTAACCTTACCTTACCTAACCTAACCTAAACTAAATTAAAATAACATAACCTAACCTTACCTAAAGTAACATCACCTAACCTTACCTTACCTAACATAACCTAACCTAACTTAACATAACCTAACATAACCTTACCTAACCATACTTAACCTAAACTAACCTAAAATAACTTTACCTAACCTAACGTAACCTTACTTAAACCAAAATAACCTAAAATTTCCGGCATGGCATGGCACAGCACGACAGGACATGATTAGACCAAACATAACCTAATCTAACCTAAACTAACCTAACCAAACCTAAATAAACCTTTTCTAAACGTACCTAATCTAATCTATCCTAACCTTACCTAACCTAAACTAAACTGACCAAAACTGACCAATACTGACATGACATGACCTGACCTAAATTACCTGACATGACCTGACCAGACATGACATGACATGACACGACATGACACGACATGACACGAAACGACAAAACAATACACGAAACGACACGACAATACACGAAACGACACGACCTAACATAACCTAGTCTAACATAACCTTACAATACCTATCCCAACCTAACCAAACATAACCTTACCTAACCTAACCTAAGCTGAACCTAACCTACCCACACCTAAACTAACCTAAACAAATGAAACATAACCTAACCTAACATAACCTAACCTAACCTAACATAACATAAACAAAACTTACCTAACCCAACCTAACCAACCCTAACATAAACTAACCTAACATAACCTGAACCTAACCTACACTAACATAAATTAAACTAACCTAACCCAACTTTATCTAACCTAAACTAACCTTACCTAACCTATCTTAATCTAAATAAAACTAACGTAACCTAATAAAACCTAACCTAACTTAACATAACCTAACCTTACCTAAACAAAAAATAACCTAAAATGACCTAAACTGACCAAACTTGTCCTGACACGACCTGACACGACACGGCACGACATGACACGACACGACTCGATACGACATGACACAACTCGACAAGACACGACAGGATACGACCTAACCTAACCTAACTTAACCTAACATAACCATACCTAACCTAACCTTACATAACAAAATATAACCTAACCTATCCTGACCTAACATAACGTTACATAACCTAATCTAACCTTAACTAACCTACCGTAATATAACCTAACCTAACATAACCTAACCTAACCTACCCTAACCTAACCTATCCTTACATAACCTTGCATTACCTATCCTAACCTAACATAACGTTACCTATCCTAACATAACCTAACCTAACATTACCTAACCTTACCTAAAATAACCTAAAATAAAATTAACTATAC
Organism: Medauroidea extradentata; assembly: GCA_003012365.1. Taxonomy (NCBI): domain Eukaryota; kingdom Metazoa; phylum Arthropoda; class Insecta; order Phasmatodea; family Phasmatidae; genus Medauroidea; species Medauroidea extradentata. The sequence goes on from PNEQ01009440.1 coordinate 12,967, forward strand.
TGACTTAACTGACCTCATATGACCCGACACGACATGTCACGACACGACACGATACGACACAGCACGGCAAGTCATGAAACGAAACGACACGACACGACTCGATTCGACACGACACAATATACGACACGATACGACCTAACCTAACAAAACATAACTTAACCAAAACCTAACCAAACAACCTAACTTTACCTAACCTAACCTAAGCTAACCTAACATAACATAACCTAACCAAACATAACCTAACCTAAACTAAACTGACCTAAACTGACATAATTTAACTGACATGACCTTAAATAAACTGACCTGACATGACCTGACCTGACATGACCTGAAATGACACGACACGACACAACACGACATGGCAAAGCAAAATACGAAACGACACGACACGACACGATTCGATACGAAACGAAACGAAACGACAAGACACTACACGATACGACCTAACCTACCCTAACCTAACCTAACATAACTTTACTCACCTAAACCAAACTAACCTAACCTAACCTTACCTACCCTAACCTAACCTAACATGACCTAATTTAACCAAACCTACCCTAACCTAACCGTACCTTTCGTAACCAAACCTAACCTAACCTAAACTAACCTACCCTAACCTAACTTACCTAACCTAACATAACCTAACACAAACTAAACTGACCTAAACTGAACGAAACTTACTTGACATGACCTGACCTAAACTGACCTGACATGACCTGACCTCACATGACCTGACATGACACAACACGACACTACACGACACGACACTACGCGACACGACACAACACAACACGACCTAACCTAACATAACCGAACCTAACCTAACCTAATCTAAATATAAATAAACTTACGTAAACTTACCTAAACTGACCTGACACGAACTGACATGAAACGACATGAAACGGCAAGACACGACACAACACGATACGACAAGACATGGCAAGTCACGGCACGACATGACACAAACGACACCACACGACACGACACGGATCGATACGACACGACCGGACATGTCAAGACACGACACGATAAGACCTCAACTACCCTAACATAAACTAAACTAACTTAACCTAAACTAACATAACCTTACCTAAACTAACATAAACTTACCTAAAATAACATAACCTAATGCAACCTAACCTAACATAACCTAACCTAACATAACTACACCTAACCTAAAATAACCTAACTTTAACGGACTCTTACCTACCCTAACATAAACTAAACTAAACTAACATAATCTTACCTAACTAATCCTAACCTAACCTTACTTAACCAAACCTTCTCTAAGCAAAAATAACATAATTTAATCTAACCTAACCTAAACTAACCTAACCTAAACTAACCTATCCTAATCATACATAACCTAACCTAACCTGAACCTAACCTACCCTAACTTAAACTAAACTAAACTAACCTAATATGACCTTACCAAACCTTACCTAAAGTAATCTAACCTAACCTTATCTAACCTAATATAACCTAAACTAAATTAAACTAACATAACATAACCTAACCTAATATAAACTGACATCAACTCACCTAAAATGATATTTGGCATGACCCGACACGACATGACACGACATGACATGGCATGGCACGACACGAAAAGACACGACCCGAATCGGTACGACAATACACGACAATACACGACACGATACGACCTAACATAACCTTACCTAACATAACTTAACCCAACCTAACCAAACCTAAAATAATCTAACCTTACCTAACATACATAACCTAACCTATTCTTACATACATAACCTAACTTAACCTATACTAAACTAAACTGAACTAAACTGACCTAAACTGACCTTATATAACCCGACACGACATTAAACGACACGACACGACTCGACAAGACAGACACGGCACTACACGACACGAAACGATACGACACGATATGACACGATACGACACGATCCAACCTAATCTAACATAACCTAAATAAATCGTAACTTACCTAAACTGACCTAAACTGTCCTGATACGACCTGACACGACACCACACAAAATGGCATGGCACGACACGACACGATTAGACCAAAACCAACCTAATCTAACTAACCCTAAGCTAAACTGATCAAAACTGACCTAAACAGACACGACATGACCTGACCTAAATTGACCTGAAAAACCTGTCCTGACATGTCCTGACATGCCACGACATGATACGAAAGGACATGACACTAAACGACCCGACAGAACACGACACGATACGATACGACACGAACAAACGTAACCTAACCTAAATATATCTAAAGTTATCTAAATTGACCTAAACTGTCCTGACAAGACCTGACACGACACGACATAACACGACACTACACAACACGACACGACTTGACACTGCAAGGCACAGCACAACACGAAACGACACGACACGACACGATACGACCTTACCTAACCGAACCTAACCTAACCTTACTTATCCTAACATAACCTAACATAACATAACCTAACATAACAAAAACTAACCTAACAGAACAAAACCTAACCTAACATAACCTAATCTAACCTAATGTAACATAACAAAACCTTTGATAACCAAAACCAACCTAACCTAACATAACCTAACATAAACTAACATAACCTAAACTAACCTAAACTAACCTGAACCTAACCTACCCTAACATAAACAAAATTAAACTTACCTAACCTAACATTAACCAACCTAACCTAACCTAACTTAGCCTTTCTTAACCTAACCTAACCTAACCTAACCTATCCTAACCTAACCTAACCTATCCTAACCTAACCTAACCTATCCTAACCTAACCTACCATAACCTAACCTTACCTAACTTCTTCTAACCAAACCTAAACCAACTTATCATAAACGATACTGACGTAAACAGACTTAAACTGACATAATATGACCTGACCTAACTGACCTGACATGACCTGACTTGACACGACATGAAACGACACTACATGATACGACACGACCCTACACGACGCGACACGTCACGACCTAACCTAATCTAACCTAACCTAACCCTAACTAACCTAACCTAACCTCACGTAACATAACCTACCCTAAACAAACCTAACCTAACATAACATAACCTAACCCAAAATAACCTAAAATGACCTAAACTGACATAAACTGTCCTGAAACGACCTGACACGACACGAAACCGAAATACATGGCACGGCACGGCACAACACTACAAGACATGACACCACACAATTAGACCTAAATTAACCTTACCTAACCTAACCTACCCTAAACTGATATAAACTGACCTAAATAGACATGACATGACCTGACATGACAAGACATGACACGACATGACACGAAACGATACGACATTACTTGAAACGACACGACAAGATACGACACGACCAAACCTAACCTAAATTTACACTAACTGACCTAAACTGACCTAAACTGACCTAAACTGTCCTAACACGACCTGACACGACACGACATAAAACGACACGACAAAACATCACACGACAAAACATGGCAAGGGACAGCACAACACTAAACGACACAACACGACACGACTCGATACGACACGACATGACAAGACACATCACGATTCGACCTAACCTAAACTACCCTAACTTAAACTAACAAAACCTTAACTAACATAACATAACCTAACCTAACTTAACATAACATAACCTAACCTATCATAACCTTACCTAACCTAATCTAACTTTACCTGACCTAACATAACCTAACCTAACCTGAAACAAACCTACCATAACCTAAACTAAACTCACCTACCCTAACCTAACCTAACATAAAATAACCTAACCTAACCTACCCTAACCCAACCTAACATAACATAAACTAACCTAAGATAAACTAAACTGAACTAAACTAACCGAAACTGTAGTGACATGACCTGACCTAAACTGACCCGACATGACCTGACCTGACCTGACCTGACATGACACGACATGACACAAAATGACACGAAACGACATGACAATACACGACACGACATGACCTAACCTTACCTAACCAAAAAATACCTTAACCTAACCTATCTCAACCTAACCTAACATAACCTAACCTAACCCTACCTGAACCTAACCTGCCCTAACCTAAACTAAACTAACCTAAAATAACCATACCTAACCTAATCTAACAATACCTAACCTTACCTAACCTAATGTAAACTAAACTTAATTAAACTAACCTAACTTAACCTAACCAAACCTAACTTAACAAAACGTAATCTAATCTAACCTAACATAACATAACCTAACCTAAATTAACCTAACCTGACCTAAACTAAACTAAACTGACTTAAACTAAAGTTACATGACCTTACCTAAACTGACCTGACATGACATGACATGACTTGACCTGACATGACACGACATGGCACGACATTACAAGACACAACACGACACGACTCGATACGGCACGACACGACACGATACGACACGACCAAACTTAACCTAAGCAAATTAACATAACTTACCTAAACTGTCATAAACTGTCCTAACATACCCTGACACGACACGACACAATACGACACGACTCGATACGACACGACAAGACACGTCACTATACGACCTTACCTAACCTAATCTAACATCACCTAACCTAACGTTACCTAACATAACGTAACCTTATCTAACTTAACCTAACCTTACCTAACCTTACCTGAACCAAACGTACCATAACCTAAACAAAACTAAACTCACATAACCTAACCTAAACTAAAATAACATAAACCTAACCTAAACTAACTTTACCTAACCTAACTTAACCTAAACTAAATTAAACTAACCTAACCTAACCATACCTAACATAAACTAACCTAACCTAACCTAACTTAACATAACCTAACTTAACTTATCCAAACCTAAAATAACCTAACCTAGCCTAACCTAACCTAAACCTAATTAAACTAACCTAACCTTACCTAACCTAACCTAACATAAACCTAACCTAACCTAAACTAACATAACTTAAACTAACCTAACCTAACCTAAGCGTACCTAACCTAACTTAACCTAAACTAAATTAAACTAACCTAACCTTACCTTACCTTACCTAACCTAACATAACCTAACTTAACTTATCCAAACCTAAAATAACCTAACATAACATAACCTAACCTAGCCTAACCTAACCTACTCTAACCAAACCTAACATAACCTATCGTAACCTAACCTAAACTAAACTGAAATAAACAAACCGAAACTGAGCTGACATGACCTGACCTAAATTGACCTGACATGACCTGACCTGACATGACCTGACATGACACGACATGACACAAAATGACACGAAACGACACGACAATACACGACACGACACCACGCGATACGACCTCACCTTGCCTAAATTAACCTACATTGACCTAAACTGACCAAAACTGCCCTAAACTGTCCTGACACGACCTGACACAAAACGACATAACACGACTAGACACGATACAACACGACACAACACGACAAGGCACGGCACAGCACGAATCGACACGACACGACACGATACGTCCTCACCTACCCTAACATAAAGTAATATAACATAACCTAAACTAACATAACCTTATCTAACCTAACAAAACTTAACATAACCTAACCCAAATTAACCTAACATAACCTAGCCTAACATAACAAAACCTATCCTAAACTAACCTAACATAAACTGAGCCTTCCCTACCCTAACCTGAACTAAACTAAACTAACCTAATCTTACCAAACCTCTACTAACCTAACCTTACCTAACCTAAATCTCAGCAAACCTATCCTAATATAATCTAACCTAATCTAACCTAACCTAAACTACCCTATCCTAACATAACCTAACCTAACCTAAACCTAACCTACCCTAACCTAAACTAACCTAACATGACCTTACCAAACCTAACCTAACCTGAACCAACCTAAACTTACCTAAGCTAACCTAAACTTAATTAATCTAACCTAACCTAACATAACCCAATATATACTGTCATAAACTCCTGTAAACTGACATGACATGATCCGACACGACATGACACTACACAACACGACATGGCATGGCATGGCACGACACGAAAAGACACGACACGACCCGATACGACATTACACGACAATACACGACACTATACGACCTAACCTAACCTTACCTAACATAACTTAACCTAACCTAAACAAACCTAACTTAACATAACCTAACGTACATAACATAACTTAACTTAACCTAAACTTAAATTACCTAAACTAAAAATAACTAAACTGAACTAAATTGACCTAAACTGACCTGGTATGACCCGATACGACATGAAACGATGCGACACGTCTCGACAAGACACGACACGGCACGGTACGACACGGAACGACAAGACACGATTGGTATGACACAACACGACACGATAAGACACGACACGATACGAACATACATAACCTAACCTAATCTAACCCTTACCTAAACTAACATATTCGCACCTAAACCAAAACTGACCTAAACTGACCTAAACTGACCTGACATGACCTGACCTAAATTATCCTGACATGACGTAATCTGACATAACCAGACATGACACGACATGAGACGACATGACACTAAACGACAGGACACTACACGACACGACACTACACGACGCGACACGATATGACACGATACGACACGAACAAACATAATCTAACATAACCTATATTAACCATAACTGACCTAAACTGACCTAAACTGACCTGACACGACCTGACACGACACGACATGGAATGGCATTGCACGGTACGACATGACACGATTAAACCAAACCCAACCTAACCTAACCTAACCAACCCTAAACTAAACTGATCTAAACTGACCTAAACAGTCATGACATGACCTGACATAAATTGACCTGAAATGACCTGTCCTGACATGACCATACATGTCACGACATGACACGAAAGGACACGACACTACACGACCCGACAGAATGCGACACGACACACCACGATACGACACGACCAAACCTAACCTAACCTAAATTAACCTAAACTGAAATAAACTGATATAACTGTCCAAACAAGACCTGACACGACACGAAATAACACGACACGACACAACACGACACGACTTGACACGGTAAGTCACGAAAAGACACGACACGTAACGACTCGATACGACACGACACGATACGACACTATACGTCATGACCAGACACGACACAATACGACCTAACATAACCTAACTTATCCTAACATAACCTAACCTAACATAACAAAACCTAACCTAACATAACCTAATCAAACCTAATGTAACCTAACAAAACCTAACCTAATGTAACATTATATAACCTATGCTAACCAAACCCAACCTTACCTAACCTAACATAACATAACCTAAACTAACATTACCAAATCTAACCTAAACTAACTTGAACCTAACCTACCCAAATATAAACAAAACTAAAATTACCTAACTTAACATTACCCAACCTAATCTAACCTAACCAAACTTAACCAAACGTAACCTAACCTAACCTAACCTACCCTAACCTAACCTAAAAAAACCTAACCTAAAATAACCTTACCTAACCTAACCAAACCGAAACTAACCTAACCTAAACTAAACTGACCTAAACTGACCTGACATGACCTGACCTACCTGACCTGACATAACCTGACCTGACCTGACTTAACACGACATGACACGATTTTACATGATAAAACACGACACTACACGACACGACACGACAAAAGCTAACCTTACTTAATCTAACCTAACATATCCCAAACTAACCTAACCATTCCTAAGCTCATGTAACCTAACCTACCCTTACCAAACTTAACCTAACATAACTTTACCTAACCCAAAAAAACCTAAACTCACCTAAATTGACCTAAACTGTCCAGACAAGACCTGACACGACACGACATAACACGACACGACACAACACGACACGAGTTGACACTGCAAGGCACAGCACAACACGAAATGACACGACACGACTCGATACGACTCAACACGATACGACACGACACGACCAGACACGACACGATACGACGTTACCTAACCTAACCTTACTTATCCTAACTTAACCTAGCATAACATAACCTTTCATAACAAATCCTAACATAACATAACAAAACCTAACATAAACTAATCTAACCTAATGTAACTTAACCTGTGATAACCAAAACCAACATAACCTAACCTAAACTAACATAACCTAAACTAACCTAAACTAACCTGAACCTAACCTACCCTAACATAAACAAAACTAAACTTACCTAACCTAACATTAACCAACCTAACCTAACTTAACCTAACCTAACATAACCTATCCTAACCTAACCTACCCTAACCTAACCTTACCTAACCTCTTCTAACCAAACCTAAACCAACCTATCATAAAATATACTGACGTAAACTGACCTAAACTGACATAATATGACCTGGCCTAACTAACCTGACATGACCTGACCTAACATGACTTGACTTGACACGACATGAAACGACACTACATGATACGACACGAAACTACACGACACGACCTAACCTAACCTAATCTAACCTAACCTAACCCTAACTAACCTAACCTAACCTCACGTAACATAACCTACACTAACCAAACCTAACCTAACATAACATAACCTAACCCAAAATAATCTAAAATGACCTAAACTGACATAAACTGTCCTGACACGACCTGACACGACACGAAACCGAACTACATGGCAGGGCACGGCACGGCACTACAAGCCAAGACACGACACAATTAGACCTAAATTAACCTTACCTAACCTAACCTACCCTAAACTGATATAAACTGACCTAAATAGACATGACATGACCTGACCTGACATGACCTGACATGACCTGACATGACAAGACAGGACACGACATAACACGACACGACACAACATCACACGACACAACATGGCAAGGGACAGCACAACACAAAACGACACAACACGACACGACTCGATACGACACGACATGACAAGACACATCACGATTCGACCTAACCTAAACTACCCTAACTTAACCTAACCAAACCTTAACTTACATGACATAATCTAACCTAACTTAACATAACATAACCTAACCTATCATAACCTTACCTAACCTAATCTAACTTTACCTGACCTAACATAACCTAACCTAACCTGAACTAACCTAACCTTAACCTAAACTAACATAACCTTACCTAACCTAACCTAACCTAACCTAACCTAACATAACCTAACATAACCTAACCCAACTTAACCTAACATAACCTAGCCTAACATAACCAAACCTAACCTAAACTTACCTAACGTAAACTGAACCTTACCTACCCTAACCTGAACTAAACTTAACTAACCTAATCTTATCTAACCTCTACTTACCTATCCTTACCTAACCTTATCTCAGCAAACTTATCCTAATATAATCTAACCTAACCTAACATAAACTACCCTATCCTAACATAACCTAACCTAACCTAACCTAAACCTAACCTACCCTAACCTTAACTAAACTAACCTAACATGACCTTACCAAACCTAACCTAACCTGAACTAACCTAAACTTACCTAAGCTAACCTACACTTAATTAATCTAACCTAACCTTACCTAACATAACCCAATATATACTGACATAAACTCACGTAAACTGACATGACATGACCCGACACGACATGACACTACACAACACGACATGGCATGGCATGGCACGACAGGAAAAGACACGACACGACCCGATACGACAGTACACGACAATACACGACACTATACGACCTAACCTAACCTTACCTAACATAACTTAACCTAACCTAAACAAACCTAACTTAACCTAACCTAACATACATAACATAACCTAACTTAACTTTACCTAAACTTAAATTACCTAAACTAAACTAAACTGAACTAAATAGACCTAAACTGACCTGATATGACCCGACACGACGTCAAACGATGCGACACGTCTCGACAAGACACGACACGGCACGGCACGACACGGAACGACAAGACACGATTGGTATGACACAACACGACACGATACGAACATACCTAACAGAATCTAATCTAACCCTTACCTAAACTAACCTTATACGCATCTAAACCAAAACTGACCTAAACTGACCTAAACTGACCTGACATGACCTGACCTAAATTGTCCTGACATGACGTGACCTGACATAACCAGGCATGACACGACATGACAAGACATGACACTAAACGACAGGACACTACACGACACCGCACTACACGACGCGACACGATATGACACGATACGACACGAACAAACATAATCTAACATAACCTATATCAACCGTAAATGACCTAAACTGACCTAAACTGTCCTGACACGACCTGACACGACACGACACGGAATGGCATGGCATGGCACGACATGACACGATTAGACCAAACCCAACCTAACCTAACCTAACCAACCCTAAACTAAACTGTTCTAACCTGACCAATACAGTCATGACATGACCTGACATAAATTGGCCTGAATTGACCTGTCCTGACATGACCATACATGCCACGACATGACACGAAAGGACACGACACGACACGATACAACACGACCAAACCCAACCTAACCTAAATTAACCTAAACTGACATAAACTGATATAACTGTCCAAACAAGACCTGACACGACACGACATAACACACGACACAACACGACACACTTGACACGGCAAGGCACGAAACGATACGACACGTAACGACTCGATACGACACGACACGATACGACACGATACGACACGACACGACACAATACGACCTAACCTAACCTAACCTAACTTATCCTAACATAACCTAACCTAACCTAACCTTACATAACAAAACCTAACCTAACATAACCTAATCTAACCTAATGTAAACTAACAAAACCTAACCTTACCTAATGTAACATTATATAACCTATGCTAACCAAACCCAACCTTACCTAACCTAACATAACATAACCTAAACTAACATTACCAAATCTAACCTAAACTAACTTGAACCTAACCTACCCAAACATAAACAAAACTAAACTTACCTTACCTAACACTACCCAACCTAATCTAACCTAACCTAACTTAACCTAACTTAACCTAACCTATCCTAACCTAACCTAACCTAAAATAACCTACCCTAAAATAACCTTACCTAACCTAACCTAACCAAACCGAAACTAACCTAACCTAAACTATACTGACCTAAACTGACCTGACATGACCTGACCTAACTGACCTGACATAACCTGACCTGACCTATACTGACTTAACACGACATGACACGACATTACATGATAAAACACGACACTACACAACACGACACGACAAAAGCTAACCTAACTTAATCTAACCTAACCTAACCCAAACTAATCTAACCTAAATTAACCTCATGTAACCAAACCTACCCTAACCAAACCTAACCTAACATAACCTAACCTAAACCAAAATAACCTAAAATTACCTAAATTGCCCTAAACTGTCCTGACACGACCTGACACGACACGACACGGAACAGCATGGCACAACACGGCATGGATCGACAACACAAGACACAACACAATTAGACACAAATTAACCTAATCTAACCAAACCTTAACTAAACTGATCTAATCTAACCTAAACATACATGATATGAACTGACCTAAATTGACCTGACATGACCTGACATGACCTGACATGACACAGCATGACAAGACATGACACGAAACGGCACGACACTACACGACACGACACGACATTACACGACACGATATGATACGACACGACCAAACAGAACCTAACCTAAACTTGACCTAAACTGTCCTAACACGACCTGACACGTTACGACATAACACGACACAACACAACACGACACTGCATGGCACGGCACAACACGAAACGACACGACACAACACGGCATGGCACGGCACAACACGAAACGACACGACACAACACGGCACGACTCGATCTAACCTAACCTTACATAACATAACATAACCTAACATAACATAACATAACCTATTCTAACCTAACCTATCATAACCTTACCTAACCTAATCTAACATAACCTAACCAAACCTAACCTAACCTAACCTGAACCTAACTTACCAAAACCTAAACTAAACTCATTTACCCTAACCTAACCTAATATAACCTAACCGAACAGAACCTAAACTAACCTAACCTTACCTAAATTAACCTAAACTAAATTAAACTAAACTAACCTTACATATCCTAACCAAAAATAACTTAACCTAACCTAACCTATGTTAACATAACCTAACTTAACATACCCTAACCTAACCTAAACAAAATTAAACTGACCTAGCCTTACCTAAACTAACTTAACATAACCTAATATAACCTAACCTAATCTAACATAACATAATCTAACTTAACTTATCCTAACCTAAGCTATCCTAACCTAAACTAACATAACCTAATCTAAACTAAACTTACCTAAACTAACCCAAACTGACCAGACATGACCTGACCTGACATGACCTGACATGATACGATATGACACGAAATGAAACGAAATCACACAATACACGACATGACAGGACACGCCCAAACCTAACCTAAACTAAACTAACATAACCTCACCTAACCTAGCTTTACCTAACCTAACCTAAACTAAATTAAACTAACCTAACCTAACCTTACCTAACCTAACTTAACATAAACTAACATAACCTTACCTAACCTAACCTAACATAACCTAACCTAACATTACATAACCTATCCTAACCCAACCTAAATTAACTGACCTAAACTAACCGAAACTGACCTAAAATGACCTGACCTAAACTGACCTGACATGACCTGACATGACACGACATGACACAAAATGACCAGTAACGTCAAAACAATACACGAAACGACACGAATCGACCTAACCTAACCTAATGTAATGTAACCTATACATGATCTATTCCAACCTAACCTAATGTAACTTAACTTAACCTAACCTGAACCTAACCTACCCTAACCAAACTAAACTAATCTAACAACCCCTTACCTAACCTAACCTTACCTAGCATAACCTTACCTAACCTTACCTAACCTAAACTAAGATAAACTAACCTAACCTAACCTTACCTAACCTTACCTAACCTAACAATACCGAATCTAACCTAACCTAAACTAACCTAACCTATTCTAACATAACCTAACCTTCATAACCTAACCTACCCTAACCTAACCAAAAAAAACCTAAAATTCTTTAAACTGACCTAAACCATCCTGACACGACCTGACACGACACGACACAGAACGGCTTTGCACGTTACGGAACGGCACGATACGACTCGATACGACACGACACGCCAAGACAACACACGATAAGACCTAACCTAACATAACCTACTGACATAAAATGACCTGACATGACCTGACCTACATTGACAAGACATGATGTGACCTCACATGACCTGAGATGAGACCTCATGACACGACATGTAACTAAACAACACAATAATACACGACACTACACGACGCGAACGACACGACACGACAGGACAAGACTGGACACGATATAACCTCACTTTAGCTAATATAACCTAACCTAACATAACATAACCTAACATAAACTATCCCAACCTAATTTGAACCTAACCTACCCTAAACTAAACTAAACTTAACTAACCTGATATAACCTTGCCTAACCTCACCTAACCTATCCTAAACTAACCTAACCTAACATAACCTAACCTTACCTACCCTAACCTACCCTAAGAAAACCTAACCTAATATAATCTAGCCTAACCTAACCTAACCTAAACTACCCTATCCTAACCTAACCTAACATAACCTAACTTAACCTTACCTGAACCCAACCTACCCTAACCTAAACTAAACTAAACTAACCTAACATGACCTTAACAAACCTAACCTAAACTAAACTAACCTAAATTTACCTAACCTAATATAACCTAAACTAAATTAAACTAACATAACCTAACCTAATCTAACCTAACCGAATATAAACTGACATAAACTCAACTAACTTACCTGAAATGACCCGACACAACAAGACACGACACGACATGACTCGATACGATACTACACGACAATACACGACACGATACGACCTAACATAACTTAACCTAACCTAACCAAACCTAACCTAATCTAACCAAACCTAACCTAACCTAAACTAAACTAAACTGACCTGATATGACTCGATACGACATGAAACGACACGACACAACGCGACAAGACACGACACGGGACTGCACTACACGAAACGACACGACACGACTCGCTATGACACAATACGACACGACAAGACACTACACAATACGAACATACCTAACCTAACCTAATCTAACCCTTACCTAAACTAACCTAATCCGCACCTAAACCAAAACTGACCTAAACTGACCTAAACTGACTTGACATGACCTGACCTAAAATGACCTGATGTGGCGTGACCTGACATAACCAGACATGACACGACGTGACACGACATGACACTAAACGACAGGACACTACACGACATGTCACGACGCGACACGATATGACACGATACGACACGAACCAACCTAATCTAACAGAACCTAAATAAACAGTAACTGACATAAACTGACCTAAACTGTCCTGATACGACCTGACACGACACCACACGGAATGGCATGGCACGGCACAGCACGACACGATTAGACTAAACCTAACCTAACCTACCAACCCTAAAATTAACAGATCTAAACTGACCTAAACAGACATGACATGACCTGACCTATATTGACCTGAAATGACCTGTCCTGACATGACCTGACATGCCACTACATGACACGAAAGGACACGACACTACATGACCCACAAGAACACGATACGACACGACACGATACGACAAGACACGATACGACACGTCACGACCAGACACGACACGATACGACATAACCTAACCTAACCTATCTTATCCTAACATAACATAACCTTACCTAACATTACAAAACCTAACCTAACATAACCTTATCGAACCTAATGTTACCTAACATAACCTAACCTAACCTAATGTAATATAACATAACATAACCTATGCTAACCAAAACCAACCTAACCTAACATAACCTAACCTAAACTAACCTGAACATAACCTACCCGAACATGAACAAAACTAAACATACCTAACCTAACATTACCCAACCTAACATAACCTAACCTAACTTAACCTAACTTAACCTAACCTAACCTAACCTTTCCTATCCTAACCTAACCTAACCTACCCTAACCTAACCTTACATAACCTAACCTAACCAAACCTAAACTAACTTAACCTAAACTATACTAACCTAAACTGACCTAAACTGACCTGATATGACCTGACCTAACTTTTCTGACATGACACGACATGACACATTACATGATACGACACGACACTACACGACACGACACGACACGACTTAACGTAACCTAATCGAACCTAACCCAAACTAACCTAACCAATCCTAACCTCACATAACCTAACCTACCCTTACCAAACCTAACCTAACATAAATTAACCTAACCCAAAATAACCTAAAATGACCTAAAATGACCTAAACTGTCCTGACACGACCTGACACTACACGACACGTACCTGCATGTTAGGGTACGGCACGGCACGACAAGACACGACACAACTAGACCAAACTTAACCTTACCTAACTTAACCTACCCTAAATTTATCTGATCTAAACTGACCTAAAGAGACATTACATGACCTGACATAAATTGACCTGACATGACCTGTCCTGACATGACCTGACATGACACGACATGACACAAAATCACACGAAACGACACGACAATACACGACACGACACGACACGAACTAACCTAACCTAACATAATCTAAATCTAACCTATCCCAACCTAACCTAACATAACCTAAACTAATCTTAACTACCCTGATCCTAACCTGCCCTAACCTAAACTAAACTAACCTAAAATAAACATACGTAACCTAGTCCAACCATACCTAAACGAATCTAATGTAAACTAAACTAAATTAAACTAACCTAGCCTAAACTTACCTAACCTAACATAACCAAACCTAACCTAACCTAACATAACCTAACCTAACTTATCCTAACCTAACCTAACCTAACATAACCTAACATATCCTAACTAAACCTAACCTAACCTATTCTATTGTAACAAACCCTAACCTTACCTAACCTTACCTTACCTAACTTATCTGAAACTAACTTAATCTTACCTTACCCAAGGTATCCTACCCTTACCTAACCTAACTAACATAACATTACCTATCCTCACTTAACTAACCCATAACATAACCTAAAATAAACTGACCTAAACTGACCTGACATGACCCTACACGACATGACAAGACATGACACGATACGAATCAACACGACACTAAATGAATCGACACGACACGACACAGCATGGCACGCCACGACACGAAACGACATGACAGGACACGACACGATACGACACGACACGATAAGACACGACATGATACGACCTAAACTAACCTAATATAACCTAACATAAACAAAACTAACCTAACCCAAAATAACCTTATCTAACATAACCTAACCTAACCTAAACTAACCTACCCTAACCTTAACCTAACCATAAAATAATATTAAACTAACCTAACCTAACCTAACCTTAACCTTACCATAACCGAACCCTAACCTAAACATTAACCCTAACACTAACCTAACCTAAAATAACCTTAACCTAATCCTAACATAACTATAACCTAATCTTACCTAACCTAACCTAACATAACATAACCTAACCTAAACTTTCCTAACCTAACTAAGCTAACTAACCAAACCTAACCTAACCTAAACTAATCTAACCTACCCTATACTTAACTAACCTAACCTAAACTAAATTAAACTAACATAACCTTACCTAACCTAACATAACATAACCTAATTTAACAAAACATAACCCAACCTAAAATAACCTAACATAAACTTACCTAACCTAACCTAAAATAACCTAACCTAACCTACCCTTACCAAAACTAAACTGACCTAAACTGACCTAAACAGACCTGACATGACATAACCTAAACTGACCTGATATGACCTGACCTGTAATGATCTGACTTGACACGACATGACACGACATGACATGAAACGACACGACACTACACGACAAGACACGACACATCAGGACACGACCCAACACTACCTAATCTAACCTTACCTTTCTCAACCTAACCTAACTTTACCCAACCTAACCTAACCTGTACCTTACCTACCATAACCTAAACTAAACTAACCTATCCTTACCTAACCTAACTAACCTATCCTATCCTAAACTAACCTAACGTAGCATAACCTAAACAAACACAACCTAAAAAAACCAAACCTAACATAACCTAACTAACATAAACAAACCTAACATAAACTAACCTAACCTAATCTAACCTAATCTAACCTAACCTGACCTAAACTAAACTGATCAAAACTGACCTAAACTGACCTGATATGACCTTGCCTAAACAGACCTGAAATGAGCTGACATAAATTGACCTGTCATGACCTGACCTTGACACGACCTGACACGACACGACATGACACGACACAACACGACAAAACCCGACACGACACGACTCGACTCGATACGACAGCACACGACTTGACAAGACACGACAGGATACGATCTAACCTAACCTATCTTAACCTAACGTAACCATACCTAAAATAACCTAACATTACATAACAAAACCTAACATAACCTATCCTAAATTAACCTAACCTAAGATAACCTTACATTACCTAATCTAACGTAACCTAACCTACCCTAATCTAACCTTACCTAACAAAACCTAACCTATCTTAACCTAACCTATCCTAACCTAACCTAAACTAACCTAACATAACTTAACATAACCTAACAAACCTAACCTAAACTAAACTGACCGAAACTGACCTGAGGTGACCTGACCTTACATGACCTGACATGACACGACATGACACGAAACGACACGACACTACACGACACGAAACAACACGACACGACCTAACCTAAAATAACCGAACCTAACCTATATTAAAGTAAACTGACCTAAACTGACCTAAACTGTCCTGACACGAACTGACATGACACGACATAAAACGACACATAATGGCACGACACGACACAATACGATACGACACGAAATGCAAGGCACAGCATGGCATGACACGAAACGACACCACACGACACGACACGGATCGATACGACACGACACGTAAAGATACGACACGATACGACCTCACCTACCCTAACATAAACTAATCTAACTCAACCTAAACTATTATAACCATACCTAACCTAACATAACCAAACCTAACCTAAAATACTCTATCGTAACCTAACCTAACATAACCTAACCTACACTTACCTAACATGAACCTAACCTACCCTAAACTAAACTTACCAAACATGACATTACCAAACCTAACCTAAACTAACCTAACCTAACCTAACCTAACTAACCTAACTAACCAAACCTAACCTAACCTAACCAAACGTAAACTAATCTAACCTAGCCTATCCTTAACTTACATAACCTAAACTAAATTAATTTAACATAACATTTCCTAACCTAACATAACCTAACCTAAATTAACAAAACCTTATATAACCTAACCTAACATAACATAACCTAACAAAACATAACATAACTTAACCTAGCCAATCCTTAGATAACCTAACCTAACCTTACCAAATCAAACCAAAACTAATCTATCCTAACATAACCTAACATAACCTAACCTAACATAACCTAACCTAACATAACCTAACCTAACATAACCTAACCTAACCTACCATAAGCTAAACTAATCTAACATAATCAAAACTAACCTAACCTACCCTAACATAACCTAACATAAACTTACCTAAACTGAACCTAACCTACACTAACATAAACTAAACTATACTAACCTAACCTAACATAACCTAACCTAACATAAGCTAACCTAACACAACATAAACAAAACCAACCGAACCCAAACTAACCTTATCTAACATAACCTAACCTAACCTAACATAAACAAAACCAACCGAACCCAAACTAACCTTATCTAACATAACCTAACCTAACCTAACATAAACTAACCTAACCTAAACTAACCTAACCTAAACTAACCTAACCTAAACTAACCTAACATACCCTAACCTTAACCTAACTTTAACCTAAACTTAACCTAACCTAACCTAACCTCACCTTAACCTAACCTTAACCTAACCCTAACCTAAACCTTAACCATAAACCTAAACTAACCTAACCTAACATAACCCTAACCTAACCCTAACCTAAACCTAACCTAACATAATCTAACCTAGCCTAACCTAACATAACCTAACCTAACTAACCAAACAAACAAAACCAAACATAACCTAACCTAACCTAACTAACCTAACTAACCAAACCTAACCTAACCTAAGCTAATCTAACCTAGCCTATACTTAACTAACCTAACCTAAACTAAATTAAACTAACATAACATTACCTAACCTTACATTCCCTAACCTAAATTAACAAAACCTTATATAACCTAACCTAACGTAACATAACCTAACCAAACATAACATAACCTAACCAAACATAACATAACTTAACCTAGCCTATCCTTACCTAACCTAACCTAACCTTACCAAACCAATACTAACCTATACTAACATAATCTAACAAATTAAATAAGCTAACCTAACCTAAACTAACATAAACAAAACTAACATAACCCAACCTAACCTACCCTAAAATAACCTAACCTTACCCTACCTGAACATAATTTACACTAACCTAAACTGAACAATACTAACCTAACTTAACCTAACCTATACTAAACTAACTTAACCTAATCTAAATAAACGTAACGTAACCATACGTAACCAAACCTTACCTAACATAACATAACCTAACCATACCTAATCCAAAATAACCTAAAATGACCTAAATTGACCAAAATTGTCCTGACACGACCTGACACGACACGACACGGAACCGCATTGCCCGGCCCGTCATGTCACGACACGACACGATTAGACCTAACCTAAACAAACCTAACCTAAAATAACCTTACCTAACCAAGTCTGACATAATCTAATCTAACCTAACCTAACCTTACATTACCTAAACTGAACCTTACCTACCATAAACTAAACTATACTAATCTAACCTAACCTATCCTAAACTAACCTAACCTAACATAACCTAACCTAACATAACATAAAATAAAATAACTTAACCTAACACAACCTAAACTAACATAAAAAAACCTAACCTAACCTAAACTAACCTAACCTATCCTAAATTAACCTAACCTAAGATAAACTCACATTACCTAATCTAATGTAACCTAACCTAACCTATCCTACCCTAACCTATCCTAACGTAACCAAATCTAAAGTTACCTAACCATATCCTTACATAACCTAAAATAACACGACACAATACGATAAGACACAACACGTCAAGACACGACACGATATGACCTCACCTACCCTAACATTAACTAATCTAACTTACCTAAACTAAAATAACCGTACCTAACCTAACATAACCTAACGTAACGCAACATAATCTAACATAACCAAACCTAACCTAACCTAAACTAACCTAACCTAAAATGAACCTAACCTAAAATGAACCTAATCTACCCTAACCTAAACTAATCTAAACTACCCTAATCTTATATAACATATCCTAACCTTACCTAACCTAACCTACCCTAAGCAATCCTTACCTATTATAAACTATCCTAACATAACCTAACCAATCCTAACCTATATTTCCCCTATACTAAACTAACCGAAACTTACCTAACATAAACCTAACCTACCCTGAACTAAACTAACATGACCTTACCAAACCTAACCTAAACTAAATTAAACTAACATAACCTAACCTTACCTAACCTAACATCACCTAACCTTACCTTACCTAACATAACCTAACCTAACTTAACATAAACTAACATAAATTAACCTAACCATACTTAACCTAAACTAACCTAAAATAACTTTACCTAACCTAACCTTACTTAAACCAAAATAACCTAAAATTTCCGGCACGGCATGCCACAGCACGGCACGTCACGACACGATTAGACCTAAAATAACCTAAACTAACCTAACCAAACCTAAATAAACCTTTCTTAAACGAACCTAATCTAATCTATCCTAACATAACCTAAACTAAACTGACCAAAACTGACCAATACTGACATGACATGACCTGACCTAAATTACCTGACATGACCTGACCTGACATGACATGACATGACACGACATGACACGACATGACACGTCATGACACGAAACGACACGAAAATACACGAAACGACACGACAATACACGACACGACGCGACATGTTACGACACGATACGACACAACTAAACCTAACCTTACCTAACCTGAACTAAACAGACCTAAAATGTCTTTACACGACCTGACACGACACGACATAGACACATCACGACACAAAACATGACACGACACGGCATAGAACAACACAAATCGACACGACACAACATGACATGACTCGTTACGACGCGACTTGACACGACAAGACATGGCATGGTACGACATAACCAAACCAAACCTAACCTAACCTAACCTAACATTACCAATCCTAACCTAAACTCAACCTAAAGTTACCTAAACTAATCTAACCTAACATAACATAACGTAAAATTAACTGACATAAACTGACCTAAACTGTTCTAACTTGATCCGACACGACATGACATGACACGACACGGCATGGCACGGCACGAAAAGACACGCACGACTCGATACGACACTACACGACAATACACGACACGATACGACCTAACCTAACCTAACATAACCTAACCAAGCCTAACCTAATTTTACCTAACCTAACATAACATTACCTAACTTTAATTGACCTAACCTAACCTAAACTAAACTGTACTAAACTGACCTAAATTGAACTGTCATGACCTTACATAAACTGACCTGACATGACCTGCCCTGACATGACCTGACATGACACAACACGACACGAAATGTCACGACACGACACGACACAACACAACACGACAAGGCACGGCAAAGCACTACACAATAGGACACGACACGACTCGATACGACAACACACGTCACGACAATACACGACACGATACGACCTAACCTAACCTAATCCTACTTAACCTAAATTAACCTAAACTGACCTAAACTGACCTGACCTAAACTGAGCACACATGACCTGACATGTCACGACATGACAATAAATGACACGATACGACATGACAATTCACGACACGACCTAACGTAACCTATTCTAACATAACCTTACCTAACCTATCCCAACCTAACCTAACATAACCTTACCTATCCTAACCTAACCTGAACCTAACCTACCCACACCTAAACTAACCTAAACAAATGAAACATAACCTAACCTAACATAACCTAACCTAACCTAACATAACATAAACAAAACTTACCTAACCCAACCTAACCTTCTCTAACATAAACTAACCTAACCTAACCTAACCTAACCTGAACCTAACCTACACTACCATAAACTAAACTAACCTAACCTAACTTTATCAAACCTAAACTAACCTTACCTAACCTATCATAATCTATATAAACCTAACGTAACCGAACTAAACCTAACTTAACTTAACATAACCTAACCTTACCTAAACAAAAAATAACCTAAAATAACCTAAACTAACCAAACTTGTCCTGACACGACCTGACACGACCCGACACGACATGACACGACACGACTCGATAAGACATGACACAACTCGACAAGATACTACACGATAAGACCTAAGTTAAAAAAACATAACTTAACCTAACCTAACCAAACATAACCTAACTTTACCTAACCTAACCTAAGCTAACCTAACATAACATAACCTAACCAAACTTAACCTAACCTAAACTAAACTGACCTAAAATGACCTAAATTGAACTGACATGAACTTAAATAAACTGACCTGACATGACCTGACCTAACATGACCTGAAATGACACGACACGACACAACACGACATGGCAAAACAAAATACGAAACGACACGACACGACACGATTCAATACGAAACGACAAGACACGACACGATACGACCTCACGTAACCTAACTTATCCTAACACAACCTTACCTAACCTTATCTTAAATTACAAAACCTAACCTATCCTAACCTAACCTAACATAACTAAACCTAACCTAAAATAACCTAAATTTAACTGACTCTTACCTACCCTAAAATAACTAAACTAAACAAACCTAATCTTACCTAACCTATTCTAACCTAACCTAACCTTACCTAACCTAACCTACCCTAAGCAAACCTAACATAATTTAATCTAACCTAACCTAAACTAAGCTAACCTAAACTAACCTATCCTAACCTAACATAACCTAACCTATCCTAACCTGAACCTAACCTACCCTAACTTAAACTAAACTAACCTAATATGACCTTGACGAAACCTAACCTTAAGAAAACTAACCTAACCTTACCTAACCTAATATAACATAAATTAAATTAAACTAACATAACCTAACCTAACCTAATATAAACTGACATAAACTCACCTAAACTGACCTGGCATGACCCGACACAACACGACACGACACGACATGGCAGGGCACGACACGAAAAGACACGACACGAATAGATACGACAGTACATGACAATACACGACACGATACGACCTAACGTAACCTTACCTAACATAACTTAACCTAACCAAACCTAAAATAACCTAACCTTAGCTAACATACATAACCTAACCTAACCTTACATACATACCTAACCTAACTTAACCTAAACTAAACTAAACTGAACTAAACTGACCTAAACTGACCTTACATAACCCGACACGACATGAAACGACACGACACGACTCGACAAGACACGACACGGCACTGCAAGACACGAAACGATACGACACGATACGACACGATACGACACCATCCAACCTAATCTAAGATAACCTAAATAAACCGTAAATGACCTAAACTGACCTAAACTGTCCTGATACGACCTGACACGACACCACACAGAATGGCATGGCACGACACAGCAAGCACGACACGACACGATTAGACCAAAACCAACCTAATTTAACCAACACTAAGCTAAACTGATATAAACTGACCTAAACAGACATGACATGACCTGACCTAAATTGACCTGAACGGACCTGTCCTGACATGACCTGACATGCCACGACATGACACGAAAGGACATGACTCTACACGACCCGACAGAACACGACACGATACGATACGACACGAACAAACCTAACCTAACCTAAATTAACCTAAACTCACCTAAATTGACCTAAACTGTCCTGACAAGACCTGACACGACACGACATAACACGACACGACACAAAACGAAACGACACGACACGATACAACACGTCACGATACGACACGACACGACCAGACACGACACGATACGACCTTACCTAACCTAACCTTACCTAACCTTACTTATCCTAACATAAACTAACATAACATAACCTAACATAACAAAACCTAACCTAACATAACCTAATCTAACCAAATGTAACATAACATAACCTTTGATAACCAAAACCAACCTAACCTAACATAACCTAACCTAAAATAACATAACCTAAACTAACCTAAACTAACCTGAACCTAACCTACCCTAACATAAAGAAAACTAAACTTACCTAACCTAACATTAACCAACCTAACCTAACCTAACTTATCCTAAACTAACTACTATACTGACATAAATTGACCTAAACTGACATAATATGACCTGACCTAACTGACCTGACATGACCTGACCTGACATGACCTGACTTGACACGACATGAAACGACACTACATGATACGACACGACACTACACGACACGAAACGACACGACCTAACTTAACCTAACCTAATCTAACCTAACCTAACCCTAACTAACCTAACCTAACCTCACGTAACATTTCCTACCCTAACCAAACCTAACCTAACTTAACATAACCTAACCCAAAATAACCTAAAATGACCTAAACTGACATAAACTGTCCTGACAAGACCTGACACGACACGAAACTGCACTACAGGGCAGGGCACGGCACGGCACTACAAGAAAAGACACCACACAACTAGAACTAAATTAACCTTACCTAACCTAACCTACCCTAAACTGATATAAACTGACCTAAATAGACATGACATGACCTGACCTGACATGACCTGACATGACCTGACATGACAAAACATGACTCAACATGACACGAAACGACACGATATTACTAGAAACGACACGACACGATACGACACGGCCAAACCTAACATAAATTAACATTAACTGACCTAAACTGACCTAAACTGATCTTTACTGACCTTAACTGTCTTAACACGACCTGACACGACACGACATAACACGACACGACACAACATGGCACGACACAACATGGCAAGGGACAGCACAACTCAAAACGACACAACACGACACGACTCGATACGACACGACATGACAAGACACACCACGACTCGAACTAACCTAAACTACCCTAACTTAAACTAACCAAACCTTAACTAACATAACATAACCTAACATAACATAACCTAACCTATTATAACCTTACCTAACCTAATCTAATTTTACCTGACCTAACATAACCTAACCTAACCTGAAACAAACCTACCATAACCTAAACTAAACTCACCTACCCTAACCTAACCTAACTTAAACTAACCAAACTTAACCTAAAATAAATTAAACTAACCTAACCTAACCTAACTTTACATAACCCAATATAACCTAACCTAATCTAACATAACAACCTAACTTACCTTTTCCTTACCTAAGCTAAACTATCCTAAACTAATCTAACCTAAACTAAACTGACCTAAACTGACCTGACATGACCTGACCTAAACTGACCTTACATGACCTGACCTGACATAATACGACAAGACACGAAATGAAACGAAACAACACGACATTACACGACACGACCTAACGAAACCTAATCTAAACTTACATAACATAACCTTACCTAACCTAACCTTACCTAACCTAAGCTAACCTTAACTAAATTAAACTAACCTAACTTAATCTTACCTAAACTAACCTAACATAAGCTAACCTAACCTATCATAACAAAACATAACCTACCCTAACTTACCCTAACCTAACCTAATCTAACCTCACCTACCATAACATAACATAACCTAACCTAACATTACCTCACCTAACATTACCTCGCCTAACATAACCTAACCAAGCCCAACCTAACCTAACCTACCCTAACCTAAACTAACATAACCTATCATAACCAAACCTAACATAAACTAAACTGAACTAAACTAACCGAAACTGTAGTAACATGACCTGACCTAAACTGACCTGACATGACCTGACATGACATGACCTGACATGACACGACATGACACAAAATGACACGAAACGACACGACAAGACACGACACGACATGACCTAACCTTTCCTAACCAAACCTAACCTAAACCTAACCTATCCCAACCTAACCTAACATAACCTAACCTAACCCAACCTGAACCTAACCTGCCCTAACCTAAACTAAACTAACCTAAAATAATCATACCTAACCTAATCTAACAATACCTTACCTAACCTAATGTAAACTAACCTAACCTTACCTAACCTAACATAAACTAACCTAACCTATGCTAACATAACCTAACGTAACATAACCTAACATAACCTTACATAAACAAAACTAACCTAACCCAACCTAACCTTATCTAACATAACCTTATCTAACATAACCTAAAATAAACTGACCTAACCTAAACTAAACTTAACCTAACCTTATCCTAAACTTACCCTAACCTAACTGTAACATAACCCTTACCTAAAACTTAACCCTATACCTAACCTAACCCTAACCTTACCATAATCTAACCCTATCCTAACCTAACCTAACCTTACCTAACATAACCTAACCTAACCTAAACTTATCAAACCTAGCCTATCCTTAAATAACCTAGCCTATCCTTAACTAACCTAACCTAAACTAAATTAAACTAACATAGCCTTACCTTACATAACCTAACATAACCTATTTTAACAAAACCTTATACAACCTAACCATACAAAACATAACTTAACCTAACCTATCCTTACTTAACCTAACCTTACCAAACCAAAACTAACCTATCCAAACATAACCTAACCTAACATAACCTAACCTAACATAAAAAAACTAACCTAACCCAACCTAACCTACCCTAACATAACCTAAACTAACCTAACCTATTCTAACATAACCTAACCTAACCAAACATACACTGAAATGACTGAAACGGACATAAACTGTCCTGACACGACCCGACAGGACACGACACGGAACGGCATGGCACGACACGACACGAATAGATCAAACCGTACCTAACATAACCTAAACTAACCAACCCTAAACTAAACTGATCTAAAGTAACCGAAACAGACATGACATATCCTGACCTATACTGACCTGACATTACCTGTCATGACATGACCTGACATGCCACGACATGACACGACATGACACGAAAGTAAACGACACTACGCGACCCGACACGTGGCGACACGACACGATACGACACACCCAAACCTAACCTAATCTAATCTAAATTAACCTAAACTGACCAAAAGTGCCCTAAACTGTCCTGACATGACCTGACACGACACGACATGAAAATAAATGCCACGATACATTACGACAATACACGAAACGACATGACCTAACGTAACCTAACCTAACATAATCTTACCTTACCTATTCCAAACTAACCTAACATAACCTTACCTAACCTAGTCTGACAAAATCTAAACTAACCTAACCTAACCTACCATAACCTAAACTAAACTAAACTCACATAACCTAACCTAACTTACCTAATCTAGCCTAAATTAACCTAACCTAACATTACCTAACCTAACATAATCAAACCTAACCTAACATAACCTAACCTAGCATAACCTAACCTAACATTACATAACCTAACCTAATACAAACTAACCTTACCTAAACTAAACTGATCTAAACTGATCTAAACTGACCTGACATGACCTGACCTAAACTGACATAACCTAACCTTGTGTTACCTAACCTAACCTAACCTAACATAACATAACCCAAAATAAAATGAATTAAACTGACCTAAACTGACCTCATATGACACGACATGACACGACACAACACGATACGACACAGCACAGCACGGCATTGAACGAAACGTAACGACACGACTCGATACGATCGACACAAGACACGACACGAAACGACCTAACCTATCAAAACATAACCTAACATAAACAAACCTAACCTAACTTTACCTTACCTAACCTAAGCTAACCTAACATAACATAACCTAACCTAACTTAACCTAACCTAACATAACCTAAACTAAACTAAACTGACCTAAATTGACCTAAATTGAACTGACATGACCTTAAATAAACTGACCTGACATGACCTGACCTGACATGACTTGAAATGACACGACACTACACGACACGACTCAACACGACATGGCAAAGCACGATACGAAACGACACGACACGATTCTATACGAAACAAAACGACAAGACACGACATGATACGACCTAACCTAACTTATCCTAGCACAACCTTACCTAAACTAACCTAACCTTAAATTACAAAACCTAACCTACCCTAACCTAACCTAACATAACCTTACTTAACCTAAACTAAACTAACCTAACCTAACCTTACCTACCCTAACCTAACCTAACATAACCTAATTTAACCAAACCTACCCTAACCTAACCTTACCTATCCTAACCTAACCTAACCTAATCTAACCTACCCTAACCTTACTTAATCTAACCTAACCTAACCTAAACTAAACTGAATAAAACTGAGCGAAACTGACCTGATATGACCTGACCAATACTGACCTTACGAGACCTTACCATACATAACCAGACATGACACCACAGGACAAGACATGACACTAAACGAAACGACACGACAATACACGACACGACCTAACCTAATCTCATCTAACATAACATAACCTTACCTAACCTAACCTAAACTTACCAAACCTAACCTAACGTAACCTAACCTAATCTATCCCAACCTAACCTAACATAACCAAACCTATCCTGAACCTAACCTGCCCTAACCTAAAATAAACTAACATAAAATAACCATACCTAACCTAACCTAACCTAACCTAACTTATCCTAACCTAACCTAACATAACCTAACATAACCTAAACTAACCAAACCTAACCTAACCTATTCTAACATAACAAAACCTAACCTTACCTAACCTAACCTTACTTTCCCTAACTTAACTTAATCTAACATAACCTAACCTAACCCAAGATATCCTACCCTACCCTAACATAACCTAAACTAACATAACATTACCTATCCTAACGTAACCTATCCCATAACATAACCTAAAATAAACTGACCTAAGCTGACCTAAACTGACCTGACATGACCCGACACGACTTGACACGACATGACACGATACGAATCAACACGACACGACACGAAACAACACGACACTGCACAACATGGCACGCCACGACACGAAATGACACGACAGGACACGACACGATACGACACGACACGATAAGACACGATACGTTACGACCTAAACTAACCTAACCTAACTTATCCTAACCTAAATAAAACTTACCAAACCTAACCTTACCTAACATAACCTAACCTACACATAACCTAACCTAACCTTACTTAACCTAACATAAACAAAACTAACCTAACTCGACCTAATCTTATCTAACATAACCTAACCTATCATAACCTAACCTTAATTAAACCTAACCTACACTAAGCTAAACTAAACTTAACTCATGTAACCTAACCTAACCCAAAATAACCTAAAATGTCCTAAACTGACCTAAACTATCCTGACACGACCTGACATGACAAGACACGGAACAGCATGGCACGCACGGCACGACACGACTCGATTAGTGCTAACCTAACCTAACCAAGCCTAAACAAACCTGATCTAACCTGACCTAAAGTGACATGACATGACCTGACCTAAATTAACCTGACATGACCTGTCTTAAAATGACCTGACATGCCACGACATGACACGACATGACACTAAAGGACACGATACTACACGACCCGTCAGAATGCGAGACGACACGACACAATACGACACGACCAAACCTAACCTAAATTAACCTAAACTGAACTAAACTGACCTAAGCTGACCTAAACTGTCCTGACACGATCTGACAAGACAAGATCTAACACGACACGACACATTACGACACGACACAGCAAGGCACGGCACAACACGAAATGACACGACACGACTCGATACGTCACGACACGACGAGACACAACACGTCACGTTACGACCTAACCTAACCTAACTTAACCTTTCATAACTTAACATAACATAACCTAACCTAACTTAACATAAAATAACCTAACCCAACTTAACATAACATAACATAACCTAAACTATCATAACATTTTCTAACCTAATCTAAATTAACCTAAACTAACCTAACCTAACCTTACCTAACCTAACCTGAACCAAACCTACCATAACCTAAACTAAACTCACCTAACCTAACCTAACTCACCTAACCTATCCTAAACTAACCTAACCTAAGATAACCTAACCTTACCTACCCTAACCTACCCTAAGCAAACCTAACCTAATATAATCTAGCCTAACCTAATATAATCTAGCCTAACCTAACCTAACCTAAACTACCCTATCCTAACCTAACATAACCTAACTTAACCTTACCTGAACCTATCCTACCCTAACCTAAACTAAACTAAACTAACCTAACATGACCTTACCAAACCTAACCTAAACTAAACTAAACTAAATTTACCTAACCTAATATAACCTAAATTAAATTAAACTAACATAACCTAACCTAACCTAATCTAACCTAACCTAATATAAACTGACATAAACTCAACTAACTTACCTGACATGACCCGACACAACATGACACGACACGATATGACTCGATACGATACTACACGACAATACACGACACGATACGACCTAACGTACATTACCCAACATAACTTAACCTAACCTAACAAAACCTAACCTAATCTAACCAAACCTAACCTAACATACATAACCTAACCTAACTTAACTTAACCTAAATTAACCTAACCTAAACTAAACTAAACTGACCTGATATGACCCGATACAACATGAAACGACACGACACGACTCGACAAGACACGACACGGAACTGCACTACACGAAACGACACGACACGACTCGATATGACACAACACGACACGACAAGACACTACACAATACGAACATACCTAAACATAACCTAATCTAACCCTTACCTAAACAAACCTAATCCGCACCTAAACCAAAACTGACCTAAACTGACCTAAACTGACTTGACATGACCTGACCTAAAATGACCTGATATGACGTGACCTGACAACCAGACATGACACGATGTGACACGACATGACACTAAACGACAGGACTCTACATGACACGTCACGATGCGGCACAAATTGACACGATACGACACGAACCAACCTAAACTAACAGAACCTTAATAAACAGTAACTGACATAAACTGACCTAAACTGTCCTGATACGACCTGACACGACAACACACGGAATGGCATGGCACGGCTCAGCACGACACGACACGATTAGACCAAACCTAACCTAACCTACAAACCCTAAAATTAACAGATCTAAACTGACCTAAACAGACATGACATGACCTGACCTATATTGACCTGAATTGACCTGTCCTGACATGACCTGAAATGCCACTACATGACACGAAAGGACACGACACTACATGACCCATAAGAACGCGATAAGACACGACACGACACGATACGACACGACACGATACGACACGACACGACCAGACACGACACAATACGACATCCTAACCTAACCTAACTTATCCTAACATAACATAACCTTACCTAATATTACAAAAACCTAACTTAACATAAACTTATCGAACCTAATGTATCCTAACATAGCCTAACCTAACCTAATGTAATATAACATAACCTATGCTAACCAAAACCAACCTAACCTAACATAACCTAACCTAACATAACCTAACCTAACCTAAACTAACCTGAACCTAACCTACCCGAACATGAACAAAACTAAACTTACCTAACCTAACATTACCCAACCTAACATAACCGAACCCAACTTAACCTAACTTCACCTAACCTAACCTTACCATTCCTATCCTAACCTTACCTACCCTAACCTAACCTTACATAACCTAACCAAACCTAAACTAACTTAACCTAAACTATACTGACCTAAACTGACCTAAACTGACCTGATATGACCTGACCTAACTTTTCTGACAGGACACGACATGACACATTACATGATACGACACGACACTACACGACACGACACGACCTAACCTAACCTAATCGAACCTAACCTAACCCAAACTAACCTAACCAATCCTAACCTCACATAACCTAACCTACCCTTACCAAACCTAACAAAACATAACTTAACCTAACCCAAAATAACCTAAAATGACCTAAAATGACCTAAACTGTCCTGACACGACCTGACACTACACGACACGTAACTGCATGTTAGGGTACGACATGGCACGACAAGATACGACACAACTAGACCAAACTTAACCTTACCTAACTTAACCTACCCTAAACTAAACTGATCTAAACTGACCTAAAGAGACAGTACATGACCTGACATAAATTGACCTGACATGAACTGTCCTGACATGACCTGACATGACACAACATGACACAAAATGACACGAAACGACATGACAATACACGACACGACACGACACGAACTAACCAAACCTAATATAACCTAAATCTAACCTATCCCAACCTAACCTAACATAACCTAAACTAATCTTAACTACCCTGATCCTAACCTGCCCTAACCTAAACTAAACTAACCTAAAATAAACATACGTAACCTAGTCCAACCATACCTAAACGAATCTCATGTAAACTAAACTAAATTAAACTAACCTAGACAAACCTTACCTAACCTAACATAACCAAACCTAACCTAACCTAACATAACCCAAATTAACTTATCCTAACCTAACCTAACCTACCAACCATCCAGGCATTGTTTTATAAGACAAACATTCAGGAACTGTTATATATGACAACCATCCAGGCATTGTTATATATGACAATCATCCAGAATTGTTATATATGACGACAATTCACTCAATGTATATATACCAACCATACAGGCACTGTTATATATGACAATCATCTAGGCATTATTATATATGACCACCATCTAGGCATTGTTATATATGACAACCATTCAGACATTCTTATATATTACAACCCACCAGGCACTGTTATATATGACAACCAACTAACCCTTGTTATATATGTCATCCATCCAGGCATTGTTATATATGACAATCATCCAGAATTGTTATATATGACGACAATTCAGTCAATGTATATATACCAACCATACAGGCAGGCATTATTATATTTGACCACCATCTAGGCATTGTTATATATGTCAACCATCCAGTCACTGTTATATCTGACAACCAACCAGGCACTATTACATATGACAATCATCCAGGAATTGTTATATATGACAACTATCCAGGCACTGATATATCTGACAACAATCCAGGATTTGTTATATATGACAACCATCCAGGCATTGTTATATATGACAACAATCCAGGCATTGTTATATCTGACAACGATCCAGGCATTGTTATATATGACACCCATCCAGGCATTGTTCTATATGACAACCAACCAGGCATTGTTATATTTGACAACAATCCAGACATTGTTATATATGACAACCATCAAGGCATTGTTTTATATGACAACCATTCAGGCATTGTTATATATGACAAACATCAAGGCGATGAAATATATATGACATCCATCCAGGCACTGTTATATATGACAATCATCCAGGCATTGTTATATATGACAACCATACAGACATTTATATATATGTCGACCATTCAGTCTATGTATATATACCAACCATCCAGGCACTGTTATATATGACAACCATCTAGGCATTTTTATATATGACCACCATCTAGGCATTGTTATATATGACAACCATCCAGGCATTGTTATATATGACAACCATCCAGGCAATGTTATATATAACAATCATCCAGGCACTGTTATATATGACAACCATCCAGACATTGTTATATGTGACAACCATCCAGGCACTGTTATATATGACAACCAAATAACCCCTGTTATATGTGTCATCCATCCAGGCATTGTTATATATGTCAACCATCCAGTCACTGATATATCTGACAACCACCCAGGCACTGTTAGATATGACAATCATCCAGGAATTGTTATATATGACAACTATCCAGGCACTGATATATCTGACAACCATCCAGGCATTGATATATATGACAACCATCCTGGCATTGTTATATATGACAACAATCCAGGCATTTTTATACATGACATTTATCCAGGGACTGTTATATATGACAACCATCCAGGCATTGATATATATGTCAACTAACCAGGAATTGTTTTATATGACAAACATAAGGCACTGTTATATATGACAGCCATCCAGGCACTGTTTTATATGACAACCATCCAGGTACTGATGTATATGACAACCATCCAGGCACTGTTATATATGACATGGATCCGGTCATTGTTATATCTGACAACCATCTAGGCAATGTTATATATGACAACCATCCAAGCATTATTATATATGACAACCAACCAGGCATTGTTATATTTGACAATAATCCAGGCATTGTTATATATGACAACAATACAGGCATTGTTTTACATGACATTTATCCAGGCACTGTTATATATGACAACCTTCCAGGCATTTTTATATATGACAATCATCCAGGAATTGTTTTATATGACAACCATAAAGCACTGTAATATATGACAACCATCCAGGCACTGTTATATATGACAACAATCCAGGCATTGTTATATATGACAACCAACTAGGCATTGTTATAATTGACAACAGTCCAGGCATTGTTATATATTACAACCATCCAGGCAATGATATATATGACAACCATCCAGGCATTGTTATATATGACAACCAACAACACATTGTTATATTTGACAAGAACCCAGGCATTGTTATATTTGACAACCATCAAGGCATTGTTTTATATGACAACCATTCAGGAATTGTAATATATATGACAAACATCAAGGCGATGATATATATGTCATCCATCTATTCAGTGTTATATATGACAACCATCCAGGCATTTATATATATGACAATCATCCAGACATTGTTGTATATGACGACCATTCAGTCAATGTATATATACCAATCATCCAGGCACTGTTATATATGAAAACCATCTAGGCATTTTTATATATGTCCACCATCTAGGCATTGTTACATATGACAACCATCCAAGCACTGTTATATATGACAACCATCCATGCACTGTTATATATGGCAACCATCCAGGCACTTTTATTAATGAATACCAACCAGGCACTGTTTTATATGACAACCATCCAGGTACTGATATATATGACAACCATCCAGGCACTGTTATAAATTAGAAGGATCCGGGCACTGTTATATCTGATAACCATCCAGGCAATGTTATATATGACAACCATCCAAGCATTGTTGTATATGACAACCAACCAGGCATTGTTTTGTTTGACAATAATCCAGGCATTGTTATATATGACAACCATTCAGGCATTGTTATATATGACATTTATCCAGGCACTGTTATATATGACAACCCTCCAGGCTCTGTTATATATGACAACCATCCAGGAATTGTTATATGTGACAACCATCCAGGCACTGTTATATACGACAACCATCCAGGCACTGTTATATATATGACAACCATCCAGTCATTGTTATATATATGGCAACCATCAAGGCGTTTTTATATATGACAACCATCCAGGCACTGTTATATATGACAACCATCCAGGCATTGTTATATATGTCAACCAACCAGGCTTTGTTATATTTGACAACTATCCAGGCATTGTTATATATGACAACCATCCAGGCATTTTTATAAATGACAACTATCAAGGCACTGTAATATATGACAACCATCCAGGCACTGTTATATATGACAACCATCCAGGCATTGTTTTATATGAACACCATCCAGGCATTGTTATAAAAGACAACCATCCAGGCAATGTTATATATAGCAATCATCCAGGCACTGTTATATATGACAACCTTCATGGCACTGTTATGTATGACAACCATCCAGGCACTGTTATATATGATAACCTTCAAAGCACTGTTATATATGTCAACCATCCAGGCACTGTTATATATGACAACCAACTAACCCTTGTTATATTTGTCATTTAACAATGCATTGTTATATATGTCAACCATCCAGGCACTGTTATATCTGACAACCGACCAGGCACAGTTATATATGACAACAATCCAGACACTGTTATATATGACAACCATCCAGGCATTGTTATATATGATCACCATCCATGCATTGTTATAAAAGACAACCATCCAGGCAATGTTATATATAACAATCATCCAGCCATTGTTATATTTGACAATAATCCAGGCATTGTTATATATGACAACCATCCAGGCATTGTTACATATGACAACCAACTATCCCTTGTTATATATGTCATCAATCAAGGCATTGTTATATATGTCAACCATCCAGACACTGTTTTATCTGACAACCGACCAGGCACTGTTATATATGACAACAATCCAGACACTGTTATATATGACAACCATCCAGGCATTGTTATGTATGAACACCATCCAGGCACTGTTATAAAAGACAACCATCCAGACAATGTTATATATAACAATCATCCAGGCACTGTTATATTTGACAACCTTCAAGGCACTGTAATATATGACAACCATCCAGGCACTTTTATATGTGACAACTATCCAGGTATTGTTATATATGA
Organism: Medauroidea extradentata; assembly: GCA_003012365.1. Lineage (NCBI taxonomy): Eukaryota > Metazoa > Arthropoda > Insecta > Phasmatodea > Phasmatidae > Medauroidea > Medauroidea extradentata. The sequence goes on from PNEQ01009440.1 coordinate 49,781, forward strand.
CAACCATCCAGGCACTGTTATATATGACAACCATTCATGCAATGTTATATATGACAACTATCCAGGCATTGTTATATATGACAACTATCCAGGCAATGTTATATATGACAACAATCCAGGCACTGATATATATGACAACCATCCAGGCACTGTTATATATGACAATCATCCAGGCATTTTATATATGACAACCATCCAAGCACTTTTATATATGACAACTATCCAGGTACTGTTATATATGACAACCTTCAAGCCATTGTTAAATGAGTCAACCACCGAGGCATTGTTATGTAAGACAATCATCTAGACACTGTTACATATGACAACCATCCAGGCACTGTAATATATGACAAACATTCAGAAAATAATATATATGACAACCATCCAGGCACTGTTATATATGACAACCATCCCGGCATTGTTATATACGACAACCTTCAAGGCATTGATATACATTACAACCATCCATGCATTGTTATATATGACAACCATCCAGGCACTGTTTTATATGAAAACCAGCCAGTCACTGTCATATATAACAACCATCCAGGCATTGTTATATATGACAACCATCCAGTCACTGTTATATATGACTATCAACTAACCCTTGTTATATATGTCATCCATCCAGGCATTGCTATATATGACAACCATCAAGGCACTGTTATATATGACATCCATCCAGGCACTTTTATATACGACAACCATCCAGGCATTGTTATATATGACAATCATCCAGACCTTGTTATATATGACGACCATTCAGTCAATGTATATATACTAACCAACCAGGCACTGTTATGTATGACAACCTTCTAGGCATTATTATATATGACCACCATCTAGGCATTGTTATATATGTCAACCATCCAGGCCCTGTTATATATGACAACAATCCAGGCACTTTTATATATGACAAGCATCCAGGCACTGTTTTATATGACAACTATCCAGGTACTGATATATATGACAACCATCCAGGCACTGTTATATATGACATGGATCCGGTCACTGTTATATCTGACAACCATCTAGGCAATGTCATATATATGACAACCATCCAAGCATTGTTATATATGACAACCATCCAGTCATTGTTATATATATGGCAACCATCAAGGCATTTTTATATATGACAACCATCCAGGCACTGTTATATATGACAACCATCCAGGTATTGTTATATATGTCAACCAACCAGGCTTTGTTATATTTGACAACTATCCAGGCATTGTTATATATGACAACCATCCAGGCATTGTTATATATGACAACTATCAAGGCACTGTAATTTATGACAACCATCCAGGCACTGTTATACATGACAACCATCCAGGCATTGTTTTATATGAACACCATCCAGGCATTGTTATAAAAGACAACCATCCAGGCAATGTTATATATAGCAATCATCCAGGCACTGTTATATATCACAACCTTCAAGGCACTGTTATATATGACAACCATCCAGGCACTGTTATATATGACAACCAACTAACCCTTGTTATATATATCATCCATCAAGGCATTGTTATATAATTCAACAATCAAGGCATTGTTATATATGACAACCATCCAGGCATTGTTTTATAATACAAACATCCAGGAACTGTTATATATGACAACCATCCAGGAATTGTTATATATGAACACCAACCAGGCATTGTTATAAAAGACAACCATCCAGGCAATGTTATATATAACAATCCTCCAGGCACTGTTATATATGATAACCTTCAAAGCACTGTTATATATGTCAACCATCCAGGCACTGTTATATATGACAACCAACTAACCCTTGTTATATTTGTCATTTAACAATGCATTGTTATATATGTCAACAATCCAGGCACTGTTATATCTGACAACCGACCAGGAACAGTTATATATGACAACAATCTAGACACTGTTATATATGACAACCATCCAGGCATTATTATATATGAACACCATCCAGGCATTGTTATAAAAGATAACCATCCAGGCAATGTTATATATAACAATCATCTAGCCATTGTTATATTTGACAATAATCCAGGCATTGTTATATATGACAACCATCCAGGCATTGTTTTTTTTGACAACCAACTATCCCTTGTTATATATGTCATCCATCAAGGCATTGTTATATATGTCAACCATCCAGACACTGTTATATCTGACAACCGACCAGGCACTGTTATATATGACAACAATCCAGACACTGTTATATATGACAACCATCCAGGCATTGTTATATATGAACACCATCCAGGCACTGTTATAAAAGACAACCATCCAGGCAATGTTATATATAACAATCATCCAGGCAATGTTATATTTGACAACATTCAAGGCACTGTAATATATGACAACCATCCAGGCACTGTTATATATGACCACCAACTAACCCTTGTTATATATGTCATCCATCAAGGCATTGTTATATATGTCAACCCTCAAGGCATTGTTATATATGACAACCATCCAGGCATTGTTTTATAAGACAAACATCCAGGAACTGTTATATATGACAACCATCCAGGAATATTTATATATGACAAATATCCAGGCACTGTTATATATAAACACCATCCAGGCACTTTTATATGTGACAACTATCCAGGTGTAGCACCTGGCCGAGGTAACTACATAAAAATAACTAAAGTTTTATCTAATTTGCGAATAAAAGAATAAAGTTTGAATATGCAAGTTTAATATCTCTAAAAGCAAGCAATTACAAGCGGTGAATGTGACTCTACTTACGTTCACTTGGAGAAGCTGACCAAACTATCCCTAACAATAAACTTAATATGAACAGATTC
>PNEQ01009441.1:0-20103 GCA_003012365.1 Medauroidea extradentata
GTGTGAGCGAGGCACGGCACGAAGGGCGATGTTGACCAGCTCCTGTGACGCGGTATCACCTCTAGCGCAAGACACTGAAACGGCGTGCAGTGGTATCGTAGAACACTCGCCTGACTGACACTTTCAGTGGTGACCCCATCTTTTTATTGGTGGAAAGTTTTAAGGAAAGTCCAACGCAGGGCTCTATACTAGTTTCGCATACATTCGTCCACAATATTGTGAGGCACGGCAGTCTGAAAATGCCGTTTTCGGCCGTGTTGAAGGGCTTAAAAATGTAGTTTGCAGCACACGTAATGTGTTGAAAGTTGTATTCCGTCCTGGCCTGAAATGTTATTTCTTTTCGTGCGAAACCCGCGTGAGCACACGTGGAACAGTTTGTTTATAAAACGTGTATTTCAAACACACTGCAACGCAGTTTGAGAGACATGTAGACATGGTAGAAAGATCAATGTTAAAAGTTTGTGCACAGGGAAAATTGAGCTCTAGTACCGCTAATGGGCGCAAACTGACCATTCACAGAGGTTTCCTGAATTTTAAGTTACGTAAAGTTGATAATCTGAAACGCGAAATTGGTTTATCTTCACTTTAAAATTTAGTTAAATGACTTCTGTCATTTCCAAGCCTATTTAAAATTAATTTCACTACAGTTTCGTATTTTTCTGGTCCACATGCGATTGCAACGAAACTAGCGGCAGAAATTTTCCCTGTGCCTAACTCTCCCATAAGAAAACACGTTTTCTTTCTAACCTGTGGTAGAATTAACCTCACTATGATTCAGAACTGTAGATGTGCACATAAGGCACTGAAACAAACTACCAATAAGCCGATAGAGAAAGTTACCTGAACTTACAGTTATTTGAAATCCAGCGCGTAACTAAAAGAAAACGAAAATTTGTTGCGTCCCTAGTTATGCTTCCTGCTTCATGCAAGACGAGAAACTGATACATAGTGTTAGATCTGCTCCTGTTGTATTCGTTACGAGAGAAATGTGAAACGTTTAAATGCCTTAGGTCAGTTATTTTCAAAGTAGAGCAGGAGCGAGTATTCATTTTAAAATAAGTTCGTTGGATGAGTCATTTTATAACGAAATTCATGTATTAAAAGTGCGTGGTAGATAAATAAACGCTGAAAACATCAATTGAATTCTGTACTGTTTTCGAAGCCAATATGGATAAAATTCAAAACGACAATCTTAGATAACGGTATTTGCCAACTTTATGAGTAAATATTTACCCAGAATCACTCATTAGTTAGGCGTGATCTCTTGCGCCGTAGTTAAATGCACGAGGTTTCGGCGTCAGAGATTGTGTATCAGAAGTTCGTGACACAGGAAATAATTTTATTTAAAACGTTGGCGTACGATTAATGGTTTTTTTATTTACTTTCGCAAATTGGCTTCAAGAAACCTACAGTTATAGATTGATGCTTTTAGCGTTGAATTATGTACCACGCCCTCTTAATAATTGGCGTTTATCTCCCGCAGTCAGTTCCAACTTTTAAATTTGTACATTGCATCAATTCTTCAACTGTGACACCTCCTAATCCCATCATCATCTTCCGTTTTGAAGATCAAGATGGCCGTCGAAGACAGCTTTTTTTGCAGGGGTATAGTGATTTCAGTGACATCATTTACGGACAGAGTTACTTACACTTTTCAAATTTAGTACAGGAGCTTATCTCTGTAATTTTCAGAACTCCATTTTTCTAATTTGGTGTAACCATTTTTTTTTTTACTTTTCTTTTTTTTTATTTAATAACTGCTACTACTATCGTGTTTTTCCTCGACATTTCCTTCCACCTACGCTCTGACGCTACTTTTTAATTTCCTGTAATAATATGTTGGCCAATTTCCAGGGCGTAGCCACGCTCGGGATGAGACGTAGGTGCAAACTTAATCAACCAAAAAGCTAAATTTAATTTCCTAATTTATTTACACTACTAAACACTTTAGAAAACACAAAGCTTCTCGTGTCCACAAAATAACCGCCTATTTCGTAATATACACAGAGAATATTAAGGTCACGGGATGGTATCACAAAACTATTACAATAAAACACTTTAGGTCACCCTCATCCCTAGTGAAATAAAATAATATTTTTTCGCGGAACACTGTTCCTGCCTGTATCACAGACTTGTCACAGTTCGTGTTCCAGCTGTGCCACAGGAGCACACGGAACAGCCCTCGTATAATCATACTACGCATGCCGGCCGCTGCAACAATGTTCCAGACGGCGATGACTTTTCGCCGTCCCTCCAGTTGTCATAGATGAGAAATTAATGACCTTGGAAAAACTTCAGACTTTTTGTGTTAAGGCCTCGCTCTTTACTTTTGCAGTGGTTTCGAAAATATTTTTTAAACGCAAATTAATAAATACAACAAAAATTCATTCTTACAGTTTTAACACTTATATATCATCGTTTTTATCGGATTTTTTTTGTTGGAATACACCAAATGGATTTTTTTATTTTTGCCCCTAAATTATCACATATTTTGTTGTCAAAAGAAGTCAAAATGAAGCAAAAAAAATTGATAGCAAACGTTACAATATATTAAAAAAACGCTCTGGCAAAATTGTGCATCGTATGACTGTACAGAGTTTAAAATTTTTTTCGAAGTATTTGGTTAAAAAGTGTTTGAGTTATTTGCAATTGTTTGAAATAATTCCAAGCTCATGGCCTTTAAAGGTGAGATTGTAGGTGTGTGGTCTTTGTTTACACATTACACTCCCCTCTCTTAAAAACGCGAGTCGCGGTGGTATAGTGGTCAGACCGCTCGCCTGTCAACTCAACGGTCCTGGTTCGATTCCTGATAAGGTCGCTTCCGATTTTTTATTTGGCAAACGTGTCCGACATTGTCGTTCGTCGGCGAGTTCTCTCGGGATATCCTGTTTTCCACCGCTCTAGCTTTCCGTCACTGCTTTTTTTTCTCTTCCTCTCTCTCTCTATCTCTTTGGGATGTCAACCTCCGTAGCGTAGTCGGTTGGAACCCGGCTTACGGTGCGAGAGGTTCTGTGTTCAATTCCTGGCTGGGCTCAAGCATGTCGCTGTGTTGTCATTTCACCTCACTTCACCCTCATTGGCTCTTAAGGGGGATCAGTACCTGCCATTTTGGAACAATGGAACTCCTGCATTTAATTTACCGTAAAAATTTTGTATAATGTTTTATGCTTTGACAAGACAGAGGGAATAGTTGGTTACATTGCATGCAGTTGGCATTGCTTGACTACTATTTCTTATACTATACCTGTGAACATCTGTAGAAAAAATATAACTTCTTCCTCCGGAAGGCTACTAGTCAAAAACTAATCAAAGTAATTAAGGTATGACAATTTTATAACACTTAAGAAGGTAATATCTGTGCCATGCAAGAAGGTAAATTTTGATAAATCTCATTTTATGGAACTTACAGCGGAAATTGAAGAATTCTAAGATGACAGGTACAGATACCCCTTAAGATCTCGTTATTAAGGTTCTTATCTAGGTAGGCTGCGTTGGTGTATGTGAGGCACGAAACCGATGGAGTGTTAAGTGTGACGTCGTTCGGCGTATGTAATGCATTATCGCCTCTACACGCAAACCCAGCAACTGACGCACAGAGCTTTACTGTTATTCATTTTCCTATGGGACTCAACCGGTGGCCGTATTATTTTATTTGTGACACTTATGGTTCAAATTCCAACGCTTATTTCTATTACTGTGTTTTTCGAATCCGGTTGGAATTTTCCTAGACACGGTAGTTTAAAAAGCAGTTTTTAGCCATTTTGAGGGTATTGAAAATCGTGTTTCCAATAAGCGATCCTTGTTTTTAAACTGATAGAAACATTGTTCGAAATGTGTTTTCTTTTCATAGATGTACAAACGTAATGCGCGTTGAGATGTTTCTTCCAAATATGATTACTTGTAGCTCGCAGCATTGCATTTCAAGCGCAGGTAGATAGGCACCTTAAAGGGTCGTAAAACCCTCTCACCAACTCTCTCTGGGATAGTTCCTTAAGTCTCGATTTCAGCCGCCATATTGAATTTTATTATTTTTCGCTTTTTTTTAAAATTCTAGTAAGAGTAATGTTAAATTTGTGTTTAACACCGCAAATTCTGTTTACCTTGTGTCACAGTACAGATATTGTAATTCAGTTGTTATCGAATAATTATGCCGCTATGTGTGTGGTAAATTTTTTTATATTCATAATTTGTCCGACTGATAGCGACGTAACTATACATGACCAACTCAACTCTCATGCTTGTAGTGTACCACAAAGTAAACATAATTTGCGGTATAGTCGCCTATTTAACATTTTTCTTCTCAGATTTAAAAAAAGCGAAAAATAATAAAATTCAATATGGCGACTGAAACCGAGTCTTAATGCGGGTCGTAGCCGACTCCTTCCCTCGTTTCCCCGTGTACTTCTACCAAGGCCTTGAGCTGTCCAAGAGAACGTAAACGTTACCTTATAAATACAATAAATACGTTTGTAACCTATATTTACTCATACACCTGACCTTTTTGCTCGGTGTTGAGGACTAATGCCTGGTTGGCCAAGGATCCCGGTTTCGATTACGGGCCGAAGAGGAATATTTACGGTTACCTTAGTCTTAGTGTTGTGCAGTCTCTCCATCCCATCCTGCAGAAGGCAATGGCGAACCATTGCAGTATCATCCTCGCCTAGTTTCGCCTCTGGTGTTATCTCTTAGATTCAAACCACGTATGTGTGTATGTATATATAGTATTTATTTTATATACACATACATACACACACCGGAACATTCACGAGAAAATGCCGCCTCACAGAGGGTTTATTTGTTATACACTCTAAAAAATAGTTTGTAAATTTGCCACACGTGCGTATAGGAGCGGTAAGAAAGTAGGTATGGTAGAATTGTTTCCCAGACATCCATGGTAGCACTCCTAAACCTTTTTATAAAACAGTAAAATGTTTACTGAAGTTACCAGACTTGTATTGTAACAACTGTACAAGTCTGGGTATTTACAAGGCGGACGTACGGCAACTGTCCCATACTGCGTTTAGGTTAATAACTTCCTAAATATTTTAGGAAGTTTTTTACAGTTTAGGCAGAGCCATGATTTTATGGGGAAAATATTTATTTCATCAATTGGTTTCAATGTCGTATGTGCACATCTGCAGCTCTGCTTCATGGTCAGTGATTGGAAGATAACTCTCACTTTTCATGGGTTTCTTCTGGCAAGTCACAGGCGTACGGTGCTACAGATGTCTTACTCTCATTGGTGCAGTCAAATGTGGGACGTGTCTGATCATAGACACGCTGCCAATAACCATGAAGCACAGCCTACGATGTGCACGTGAGACACTGAAACAAAGTGGGACTAAATTCTTTTCGTTACAAAATCGTGGCTCTAATAATAGGTAGAGATGATGGTATATCGCGAAAATGTTTTGTACCAACATACCCTTGAAAACTCTGTAGTTAATTGCAACACATATGGTTGGGTGACGTACGTCCGTAGCTGTCTGCAGACCAATATCACGCATACAGGCATACAATAGTGGGATTCTTATTGGCTCAGTCAAATAGGGTAACAGCTTCACGTGCAAGCGAAAGACGGCAATCTTCTGGTAAGCTAAACGTGCGTTGAAACCCAGTAAACAGTCAAGTTTTCCCGCGATAAACCATCATCTCTAATTAAAGGTGATTCACGATAAAGTGAGCACTTTTAAAAGTCATCTTGTTCTAGAATAATAACTAAAAATCATTATTTACTGTGACTTTAGATATTAACTTTTACCATTCTACATTATCTATAGCCTACACATAGACTGATACTTAGGTTAATTTGTTTACATTAAAAAGTGGCAGGAAATTATACATTTTCTGAAAGGAAAAATATAACTAGGATTTTAAAAGTGCTCATTTTATCCTATGCCACTTATACATAATTTGGAGCAGACGATATCGTATACATGTGCGTCTCTGGTTAGATGAAATCGACGGCTGTGCTGCTACGTATATTTTACCGTCGGGACACAAGTTAAACCCGGGATGTCATAAACAATCTGCGTAGTTCCCGAGACGCTTCACTGGTCTGATAAAACACCACTGTTTTCTCTTCTGCTAAGGTTATTATTGTATTCGTTATGTTTCAAATGCACCGCTTACCCTGAAAATACTGGTTGTAGGATCCACATGTATATTACATTATTTGCTCTAAATGATGTAAGGAATTACCCATTTGTTTGACGGTAACTCCTTGTGAATCATACTACCAACACATATGTCGCTTGTGTAGAAATTAAACTGTACAGGATTTTCCAAAATGATCTTTACAACTTTGACTGCTAATATATAAAAAAAAATTAAAAATATAGAAAGGTACGGTTTGCTCCACAATGTTCATACACACCTGAAGTTTTAGTACTCATTTAGCGAAGTTCAATGTGAGCACCATCTGTAGCACTCAGGATATCTGAGTGATATTCCAATTCTGCCCAGGTCCGCCCTAGCAAGTCTACGTTAATCTGTTCAATTGCTGCTGTTATGCGTACTCGCAGTTCTCGCAGGTCCCTCACTGGAGTGTGGTAGACCACATCCTTCACACAGCCCCATAAGAAAATATTCAGTGGGGTGATGTCTGGAGACCTTGGGGGCCAGGGATTGGGTCCTCCTCAACCAACCCAGCGACCTGGAAATTTGTCGTCTAAAGCAGCCCTAATGACCAAGCCCCAGTGAGAAGGAGCACCATCCTGCTGCAGTACGATGTTAGGTTGCAGATCTTCGATCTGTGGAAATGCAAACTGTTCCAACATGTCCAGGTAAACAGCCGAGGTTATTGAGGCTTCTGGAAAGAAAAAGGGCCCTATCACACGATCATGTAGCAGACCACATCAGACGTTCACCTTCGGACTGTCTCGTACCATTTACATGCTAAAGTGGGGGTTCTCAGAGCCCCATATTCTCACATTGTGGCGGTTTACCTTCCTGGACACATGAAAACAAGCTTCATCCGTGAACATAACTTTTTTCAGAAAGTCTGGGTCGTCATCAATGCGACTCAGAATGTCAACTGCAAATTATGTGCTATTTGGACTGTCATGAGGTTGATGTGCATGCAGCAGTTGCACCTTGTAGGCATGCAGCTTCAGTATCTTGTGCAGCACCCTGTGCACCGTGGGTGGTAGCTACAACTGTCGAGAAGCACAACGGATTGATTTGGAGGGACTCCGGATGAATGCCTGTTGCACCCGTTCCACATCTGCATCACTGGTACTTGGCCTGAACTCGTCCTCTTCAAGACACTTCCAGTTTCCTTGAACCTCCTGTACCACGCTCTGATAGTCCGACGTGATGGTGGCGTGTCTCTGTAATATGTCCGGAACTTCCGCTGGACTTAGGTGTCGGATCTGGTTTCTATAAACCACTAGACACACTGTGCCATCTCTTGGGGGTGGCCATTTTCGTCAATGACTAACCTGTACAAACAAACACGAAATGAAACTTCTCGTGTGCATGAACATTGTTGCGCAAACCGCACCTTCCTATCTTTTTTAGTTTCTTTGATATTATCAGTCAAAGCTGTAAATATCATTTTGGAACATCCTGTACAAATTGCTAAATGATGTTATTTATAACTTCGTACTTGCTCTAATACGGTCCCATATTTAAAATTTAAACCTCACAATTTCATTCACCGCCCAAAATGTCAGGTAAATTTCCGACTAGCCGGTGTTTATAGGAAGCCTGTTACACTGTTAATAATACCCGTAAATTGACGGAAATCTTTATGGATAAGTAAATTTAATAATCGGAAATGGAGTCCGTGAAAACAAAATACGGAAATGCCTTTCAAATATGCACTACGGAATTAATATTTAACATTTCCGTAAATCTATGAAAATATGCATGTAAGTAAATTTTAATTTTTATGGATAACGGATCCGTAAATAATACCGATATATTTTAAGAACACTAACCGTGAATTGTACGTTTGTAGAAATGCTAATTTAGTGTTACGGAATACGGAAAAGTACGCATGGCTTAGTCCCGTATCAAGAATTTACATTTATGGAAACTTCTTTCGAATATGGAAAATGTTTCCGTGATTTTACCTAAGTATCTGGAGTACTTTTTACCAGCACTATTCCATAAATCGGTGGAGAAAATTGTTCACAGTGTAGTCATTTGGCAACGAAATATGAGTGGCAACAGGTTATGTGTGGCAGTGCTTGATCTCAGTATGCGGCGAACCTGGATGGAGACGGGGTGCGGTGGATAAGGGTGAATGTGAATTCCATTAGTGGGTGGGCGTCGACATGTCACCGTCCTTATGCACGCTAAGCCTCAGGGAAGACAGAACTTTTACCACCACCTTCCTTCTTTTTTGTAACGGCACGAAGCTGTTAGTATGATTCGCCGCAATTAGCTGCGCAACAGCTCTTCGCTTGGAATAAGGAGAGAACGTTTGAACTACGGGTTAATGAACTGTAAGGTCTCATGTGACCCTATCTTCATCTCGCCAAGGCTCCGAGGTAGGTGGCACTCTTAATGTACTTGTTATACATATTTGTACGGTTAATTTGTACAACTATTTTCAATTTGTTTCATTTGTACAGTTGTCAACCAGACCTACATGAGTTATTGTTAATAATTCTGTAGTAAAGAACATTTTCTTCGACGGTATACAATATTCGTATACGTGGTCAAGATTGGCACCAATTTACACATGAGTACAAAACAATTTTTCTGGATTTTCTATATATTTAAGAAAAATTGTTCATTTGTTGGCAAACAAGAGATTTCGTTTCAACGGCGTTGCTGCTCTCATGCCATAACGAATGTGAGAAATTATATAAATATTATTTTATTTTATTAAAATTATATTCGTAATACTTTATTTGCAATCTGCTTCAGTTCTAAATCAACAAAGTAAGAAATAACATTTTGGTTTGTTCCCTGTAAGTTATGTGCCACTTCAGTTACACCATTATTATTTTGATTTTTTTGTTTAATATTGCTTTTGTGTTGATAAACTTTCCTAATATATTGCGTCATAAAATTCCATGGACTTCTCAAGTCCTATGCTGTATAATTTTCTTTTTCATCCATTTTATCGTGATGTTTTTTGTGAGATAGGCGTAAATCGTCAAATTTGTCTTCCGTCCGGCTGTTTTTGGTATCGAACTTGAAAACATTACTTAGGTAATTTCTGTTGACTTCTAGTAAGTGGAACACTGGTCATAATATGCAGTGCTAGGGTCACAAGTTTGTCGGGAAAAAATGTTTGCACAATATTCGGTTTCAATGCTTTAGGTGCCCGTAGGCAGGTCTACTTCGTGGTTATTGGCAGCGTGTCTTTGCTCAGACACGTCTCTCATTTGATTGCGCCAATCAGAATAAGGTTATTGTGACATACGTCTGTGATTGGCCAGTAGAGCCCCAAGACAAGTGGGTTGTTGAAACACTCACTCACTGACCGTGAAGCAGAGCATCTGATGTACACGTAAAGCATTGAAACCCATTGGTAGAAACATGCAAAATTCGCGTTATTTTCTGACAGCTGACTAGACTCCAAGTGACTATAGGCTCGTTCGACGTCTCCCGCTGGCCGGTAACTTGCCGCGGACAATGCTTACAAGGTATAGAGGGCCAATCTCTGTAAAAACGTAACACACGTAAATGACAACATATAAAAGTTCATGGTCAATTGAATAGCAGATGGTGCTCTGTTATTTATAGGAAAGTGAAGTTTAGTCTGCTACCAATTGATAACGCGAAATTTTCATGTCTCTACCCATTGGTAGAGACCTGAACAAATCTGAATTTTCTTTCGGGCACAATCTAGTATTCAAACATCTGTAAGTTTGTGACATTTTTGCTATTGGGTCTTAGCTAATTTGTCTTCTCCTGGATGCCACTGAGTAAAGAATAAAGATACAATTAAATTCAAGTCCAATCATGCGATATCGTTGGGTTAACGAGCTGTCAGTGAGCAGCTGATTTCTGTGTGAGAACGTAAATATTCGTCTAGTCTAGCCTACTGGTCAGTGAACCCGCGAATTTTTCCTGTCCCTACCAATTGGTTCAAAAATCTTTTCGCCACAAGATCGTGACTCTGCTGTACGTTTTGTCTGCCTGAAGACGGGAGTAGATTCAGCTGCCGAAACGTCACAAGCTCGTCTGAGAAAACCTACTGTGTTCGCTGTCTCTTCATCGTTATGTCATCTAGTTTTGTCTCTTTGGCTTAGCCGTTGGGTCATATTGTTTGTATTCAACATTGTCGTTTGTCTAAGTTATTGTCTTTGCTGTCTTAATTTTGGGTGTCTGAGTTTTTCTTTGGTATTTTTCGTTGTTTTTTGGTGCCTATTAATTAGTTTTGAACATTTGTTTTCCTTTTATTTTTTTGTGGTTTTAACATTATTTCGTTTATGATTTTTCATGTTATATTATTTCCATTTATATACGTTGGCTGCATCCAAACTCCGATTGTTTGTTCTTAATTACTTTTCGTCTCATTCTTGATGTTCTGGAAAGGTGGTAACACTCAGCGCCGTTTGTTCATAAAATTCAACTGAAACATCTGTACAGTCGTTTACAAACAAATTTCATGTGTACTGGACCGCGAGCATTGTTTTATCCCGGTGACATTCTTTTGGGGCTTAAAGCGTTTTACTGCGTGGGTTTTACGTTTCATAACTAAGATAGGTTGAATGGAGTATTAACAGAGATATTACTTTAGATAGCATTTACATGCTGATTTGCGAGGAATTACCGCCACACACGGGGCTTGTTCCGTACATAGTTTGGAACAAAACAATGTATACACGTGGGTCTCTGGTTAAATGCAAGTTTACAGTTTGTTTTGTTTATTGACCAGGAAAATTTCACACGTGATGACACGAACAATCTGCACAATTCCTGGCATGCTTGATTGGTGTGCGCCAAGTGAAAGGTTTAGTTGAGTTAAAAGTAAATGGACGTACAGTTCTGCGAAAAGGAATCAACCCACAGCTCACTGGAACCGATATATTCAAAGTTAAAGTCTATTGTGTGTATATAAACCTCGTAAAAACCGTTTTTATGGGCTCGTTTTATCCTTCAAATATGTATTAAATTTACGCCGACCAAATATTTTTTTTTGTCAGGAGTAAGAACTTTGTAACATAAGCTATACACTTTTGGGTCAACACAATTACGCGTGTTACTTTTGGTATTTTGTTCTGGTAATAACATATTTTGTGTTCTTAAGTAAATATGTATATCGCCATTAGAGCCCACGATTGTTGGTGAAATGAATTCTGCAACAATTTGTTTCAATGCCTTACGTGAACATCTGCAGGTCAGCTGCTTGATTATTGGCAGAATGTATAATTGCACAGACGTGGTTCATTTGACTGTCCAACAGGAACACGGTTACTGCGACACCACACGTCTGTGATTTGCGGGTAGAACCCTATATGCTGACCAGAGCTGCATGTGTGCATATAAGGCATTGAAACAAATTGTTGCAGAATTTTTTTCACCAAAAATCGTGGGCTCTAATCGCCATATTGAAACAAACAGTTGATGAACATTTCTTTCAGTGTGGTTTATCTGGATGCTCAACTGTAAACAATACACTGTATTTTTTTTGTAAATTTACAGCACCGATGTGTAGGAGTGTTAAAAACAGTGGTATGATGAAATTGTTTTCTATACATCAATGGCAGCGGTTCTATACATTTGTAAGGAAACATTCATATTCATGCAGATTTTACCACACTTGTATAGTAACAGCGCTAAACATTTGCTGTAATTGCAACCTAAAAAATTATGTCTCATATTTTTTAAAAGTTACTTCGCATACTGTTTAGAATGTATTTTTTTTTTTTTTTACAATATACGATCACATAATACAGTAATGTAGTTACTACTGCATAGAGATAGGTATTGGTTTTCGCAGGAAACTTTGGCTGTTTGCTGGGTTTGAACGTTTGTTCAGTTTATCAAAATCTCACTTGCTTTTCCCTGTACGTGGATATGTTATTCTTTTTGACTGAGCCAATAGAAATTCCACTATTGTAATATTTGGTGCCTGTTGTTGGTCTCCAGACAGCTACGGAGTGTCAGACGTGTATCGCCCAATCATACATGTGGCGAGAAACTACAGTGTTTTCAAGGGTATGTTGGCACAAAAAAATTTCGTTATATACCGTCGTAGAGATGACGGTTTATCGCGGGAAAACTTTACTGCTGGATTTCAACACACATTTAGCTGACCGTTTTACGGTCTTCTTTTTCTTCATATCTGTGTCTGCCTCCCTGACGAAATAGAAACCAATTTTTTGATACATGATATATCCTGCCTAAGCTTGCGAAACTCAGGACCGTTCTGACATTTCCAAGTGAATGATTTAAGAGGGCGTGGTACATAATTCAACGCTAAAAGCATTGATCTGTAACTGTAGGTTTCTTGAAGTTAATTTCCGAAAATTAAACAATAGCAATCATAGACAATTGTTTTAGCCAACGTTTCAAACAAAATTGTTTCCAGTGTTGCCAACTTCTGAGGCACAATCTCTGACGCCGGAACCTCGTGCATTTAACTTCGGCGCAAGAGATCACGCGTAACGAATTAGTAATTTTGGATAAATATTTTCTCATAAAGTTTGCAAATTATATTATATAGGATTTTATATTGAGTATTTTGTCCATATTGGCTTCTAAAAAAGCTTAGGAATCAATTGATGTTTTTAGCATTTATTTATCTATCACGCACTCTTAAGGTCACCTTTGTTTTAGTCATAAGGTCAGCAACCAAGGTTACTGTAGATGGTTCGGGATAAAGTGAGCTCTCAGAAAAGCCTTGCTTAATTTCTGTTTTCAGCCAGTTCGTATTTTTCCGCGCGTAACGGTTGACGACGGAACATGTCTGAACTATCTGAACACGTCACTTAATGTTTGCGCGTGTAAGATAAATAGTGCAGTCGGTAAGGACCATTACGGTTTGGTAAATAAAAGTTTATTAATTACATAAAAAAATAATCTTTCTATTCGAATAGATTTATTTCAGTATTGATGTGTTAAAAAAATACACGGATCTATATTCGATAATTCGCTATGCCAACCATATAAGGAGAAAAGCAACTATGGTTAAATATTGGATGATATGTAGTAACGGCTAGTAATGTGTTTCAAAGGTCACATTTTTGGGCTCACTTTATCCTGAACGAACTATAGCTGCGAACACCGCTCGTCTTTGCAGCTGGTAGCCGAGAATACTCGTGTTCTTTTGGGTGTGGCTGAGCACAGACTTCGCAAAGTAAGCATGCTGTAACACGCAAACGAGCCACCCATCACTCTGCAAGGGGACCTTCAGAACTCCTTGCTTTTCCCACCGATTGCAATAAGGTATACCGTATATCTCATTTACGGGACCCAAGGTTTTGACAGTTTTCTTCCTAGGATGCTCGCATTAGGCACAGCTCTAATAGCCTGTGATTTACTTGAAATAACAGGTTTCCTGCAATCCTGTATTTTTTTTTTTTTTGTCCTGCTATAGAAGAATCGCTTTGTGCGAAGCTGTAATGATATGTCGTTTCGTGTAAATAACGGGTTTTCTGCGATCCAGTTTTTGACAATTCTCTTCCTGGGGAATCTATGCAGCTGTGATGACTCGCGTTCAAGAGGCAGCGAGTTCGATTCCCGGTCCGGATATTATTTTATTATTACTATCGTGGTTCAGGCTATGTCCGATTCCTTTGGCTTTTCCTTCTCAAGTTAATTCACTTTCGACGCTTTAACTTACCTTCCTAAACTTCGTATTGTTTCACCTCTTGATTTGGTTCTCTATTCCAGTAGGTTCTCGGGGTGAACATAAGGGTGGCGTGCTCAGACTGGAGGCTACTACTATCTCCACCATTCAACTGTGACTCCTATGTACAGCGACCAGGTATTAAGGATAATTATCAGGCACCACAATATTGACTAGAATGGGTTTTAATTGACATTAACAGTGCACAGTACAGCTTTACAAGGGGAGTCGTTCAATCTTGGCTGAAGGCCTGAATATAGAGGAGCTTTAATTGATCTATATATGGGAACCCAGTTCCAAGCGGCTTACCACTGAATATTGGCGCCGTCGACACTCTGGCGTTATCGCACGTGATCACTGACGTGACCTCCCCGGGTCACGAGCGGAGTCCCAGATGTCCGGCCCTCGGACGACGGAGTTGGTCAGCAGGGGGAGCGGCGTCCTAGCCGACCTGGAGGTACCCCAGCTGACGGTCCGATGAACTACACCCCGGTGGCCCTGCCCCCTCGTTATATATGTCGGCCTGCTCTCAATATTGAGGGTAACCTTCAACGTGTTGTCATAACACCGCTCCGCGCTTGCAGTTCCCATGCTTGGTGAGCGCTGCGGTGGTATCCGTAACAGTCTGCAACTGTAATGTCCCGTAAATGAAAAAAAACAGGTTCACCGCAACCCTGTTTTTACGCGTTTTCAATGTGGTTTTCGTAATTGGTATCGATGGTAACATTAGTATGGCTTTACGTGGCCACAGACTAAATAGTAATTCAGACGTGAAATGACGTGGCGGTTCATTTGATATGGACGAACTTCGCCGCCGCCGAATTCTCAAATGCCATCCGAGGCCGTGCAGTCACGAGACTGGGAAACAAAGTTCCCATAACTCGCTGGGTGTATCGTGAAACTAGTGCACCCCCGACTGTCTAGTTGCAAATCATTGAACTAGCGGCGGGGCGCGTGTATCTGTATTAGATGGGCTCCAGACCCGTATTTAAGGCTGGAAGGGAGTTGTTTCCATAATTTATAACTTACGAGTAGTTGTATCGGCGGGGAGTGAAGCTGCCACCAGCCACTGGGGCTGGCGTGATGTAGTGTCGCGTTGTCTGTGTAAGTGAGGTTAGTGCTGTCGCTTGTTGACTGCCCGAAGTTGTTGGTACCAACCCCATGTGTGTTTGTCTCCTGCATGTTATGTCAGGTTGCCTATTGGCCTGGCTGCCGGTTAGCAGGGCAGCTGCCTTACGCTGATTGGTGGTATAGTCTGTCTCATGAAAGAATTCCATTTTTTGACAGTTTTGAAGGCTATCATGAGTACCAATTTCTGCAGGAAATTACTTTCAATTTTGATTAATTGCACAGTTTGAGACCCAGCTAAGTGTGTGTGTGTGCAAAAGTTATGTGTGGCAGAGGAAACCACTGCTTATTTCATGGAAACAATTCAAAAAATTAATGTCAACACAGCTGTCAAAAAATTGAATTATTTAATGAGACAGGTTATAGGTGTTTCTGCCACGTTGCTGGCCAATGAAGCCATTTGGCTGGCATGTGTGGCTGAGTTTGCCGTCCTATCTGCCATTTCACTTCTGTATTGCTAAATAGTCTGTGACGTGATCGTGGGACTTGGGGCAGCGTCGTACCTCAGCTAATATTAAGCCTGTACGTTAATGTCACGGGTTTACGTTGTTTCCTAGAATATTACTTTTTAAATCTTAAAAGGAAGCAGTAATCGTAAAAACTAGCACATAGTTGTGTTGAATTTGTTTTACCTTGTAGCTTAATTTTTTAAAAACATATTTCAGTAATTTATTAGCTAGAATAATTTGTTTATGTAGTTGATAACCAGGCAAAATTAGGGCATACATGATTTGTTGCTTTGAAAAATTAGACTGCGTAGTAAAAACTAATTTCAACACATCTTTGTGATGCAGTTTTACGGTATCTACAGTTTTGGACTTACAAAGTGTAATATGAAAAAGAACAGCGTAAATAGGGAACTGTGGCTCATGGTTCTTATGATAACAGGATACACTTCTGTGCCTGTTCCCGGAAGCTAAACGGAAGACACCGTTACTGATCTTAATGTGAGTTGGGTGGTACCAAAACTCACCTGTTGTTTTCTGCCAGCCCGTCGACCGTGTAGGCTGCATTCGGGTCAAAGTCCCATCGGAAGTAGTTGAATACGCCTGCTAGAAACACATAGGCTACACGCTGGGTATAAGTAGTTAATACCTCGTTTGTCAAAAAAGGGATGAGCAACCAGTCTGGAAAAGTCGTTTTTGGTTATGTTTATAGACCCGGAAATTTCGCTGGTTCAACGACCAGCCGGCTGGACTCCACAGTCCTGTATACACTCTGTCCTCAGCTACCTGTTCATTGGCTGTTGCTCCAGTGAGTGGCCAGTTGTACATGTGACAAGTTAATGCGGGAGTCTATGAGTCGTTTCATGGAGGTTTGCTATTGGTTAACATTCCTCAAGGAAGTGTTTCATTAACAGTGACCCAAACTGCGAAAGAAAGAACGTGTGCGAGAGTTTGAAATATAACATATTCTAAAATGAATTCGCGAAATTTCAGGGTCTCTAGTGATGTTGAATGGCTTCGAAATAAAATAAGTACCATCCGAAAAGTACTTTCCCGCCGTTGTCTGTCTTTTCGTAGGTAAACGTATTCTGGACACGTAATATAGTTTTGTGGGGAGGGGGGATTTATTTGAACACGCAGCAACTTAGTCAACACGCCAGATCGACGACCTCCTCAAGCACGCAGCTGGTAAGCTAAATGGGTTTTACGTCAACTTGACCTCGGCCATAGAAGAGCAGGCCTGAATACTGGCGTAGAAAAATTACCCTCATATGTAGGAACCGGAAGTTTTCGCAAGAATATTTTTTCCCCACTATGTTTTAATGCCTTACGTACACATCTGCAGCTATGCTTCGTGGTTATTGACTGTGTTCAACTGTCCAGAGTCGTATTTCATTTGACTATACCTACCAGAACAAACTTGAACAGCGACACCACACGTCTGTGATTTGCGTGTATAACCCCCGGACTCTTGGGAGTTAAAACAGCCAATCACTAGACACGGGAAAAATTCACTGGTTCGCTGACCTTTAGGCTAGCCTCCAAGATTATCTGTACGTAAGACACTGAAACAAAGTGCTGCGGAAACTTAGTTCCCCTACTCATATGACTGATTGGCGCCACTGGGTAGTGTAACTGCGAGTAGCAAGTTCCTATCCGAGCCGCTAGGGGAGCTAGTAGTATACACTGTTAAAGCAAGACCACTATACTGGTGGCGCTGTCAGTCATTAAGAGTGCGTGGTAGATAAATAAACGCTGAAAACATCCATTGATTCCTACGCTTTTTTTCGAAGCCAATATGGATAAATACTCAATGACAA
This sequence comes from Medauroidea extradentata, assembly GCA_003012365.1. NCBI lineage: Eukaryota > Metazoa > Arthropoda > Insecta > Phasmatodea > Phasmatidae > Medauroidea > Medauroidea extradentata. The sequence goes on from PNEQ01009441.1 coordinate 17,154, forward strand.
TCCTAGATAATAGTATTTGCCAACTTTATGAGTAAATATTTATCCAGAATTACTAATTCGTTACGCGTGATCTCTTGCGCCGCAGTTAAATGCACGAAGTTCCGGCGTCAGAGATTGTGCCTCAGAAGTTCCTAACAATTTTGTTTGAAACGTTGGCTAAAACTATTGTCTGGGATTGCTATTGTGGGACGTGCCCTTAACGGCCCTGTAGTCATGAAGGCGCGACTCTTTACAAAACACCTTAAGTTTATAAAAGGCCCTAATAATTTTTTTTTGAGTACGTCACCTAAAGAAGGTTTTTACTGACGTGATCCCAAACAGAAACAAGTTGAATTAATTTTGCGACAAAATTGTAATACTGAAAAATATATATGTATATATTTTATGCATAACAACTCTCTACAGAAACACTATACCAAATTTTTAAATAGAATACAATTTACCATTACGTCTGTGAAATACATTAGCTCTATTTAATTTAGACATACCAAAAAATAAATCTGTAGTAAACATTACGTTTAAAGTTCATGGCCGAGGTAAGTCTGACGTATCTTATTTTTACGTTTCCTGCCTGGATTATCGGCAGTAAATAAATAGGTCGTCGCCTACCTTATGATCTTCGCATGATCTCGTTGCAATCGTTTGGGCCCATAACTCCGTGTAAGACAAACAGCTGATTCTCCACGGAACTTCTGTATGACGTAGCTGCTTCCCCATACGACTCGCCGGTGTTGGCGCTGGCCGTCCCTCGACGTCACACACCGCGATCTAGGCAGGTTTGCAAAATATTAAAGTGGATATTTCCATGATACCACTTATTGCGCAGAACTTTCAGCAACCTAAAAGCTCTCGTCTTCAGACGCCACAATATGCTGCGTAATTTTGCACACAGCAGCACACCAAGTACTCTTGTGCGCGGCGACTATAACAACCTGTACAATACGCCTTCATAAACGGCACTGCCTGCCAACATATATTTTGTAAATATACTGCAACGTCTTGTAAAAAAATTAATTGGCGTCACCATCATATTTTCAAGGCTTTTCACTAGTTCAGTCCGGTTCATTTCCATACACGCCCATCTTGCCTGACGTTTTCTTGTCGACTCCTTTTGCCACTCCCCGTGACGTCAGATTGAGCCATCCACCTAGCGGCCATTTCGGGAAACGGGCTAACAGCTGTTTTAAAAAATATACAAATGAATAATTTAGTATTATCAATAATAATAAATATTACAACGTGTATTAAAATTAAAGCAGAAAATATACAATTACCCAAATATACTAAAATATACTTGATATCACAGATAATATGTAGTGGCTACACAGCGCTACCCAGGGCTACCAACTCACAAATGTTACCGTGTGACATTAACATGTCTCAATTCTTTAATTTTTACAAATTCAAGAAACCTACAATTATACATTAATGCTTTTAGCGTTGAATTATATATCACGCCCTCTTAAGAGGGCGTGGTACATAATTCAACGCTAAAAGCATTATTTTATAACTGTAGGTTTCTTGAAGCCAATTTGCGAAAATTAAACAATAGCAATCCTAGACAATAGTTTTAGCCAACGTTTTAAACAAAATAGTTTCCAGTGTTACAAACTTCTGAGGCACAATCTCTGACGCCGGAAACTCGTGCATTTAACTGCGGTGCAAGAGATTTCGCGTAACGAATTAGTAATTATGGATAAATATTTACTCGTAAAGTTGGCAAATACCATTAGCTAGGATTGTCATTGAGTATTTTGTCCATATTGGCTTCGAAAAAAGCGTAGAAATAAATGGGTGTTTTCAGAGTTTATTTATCTACCACGCACTCTTATGGAGCCAACACAACAGCATTGTTACGTAGGCTAGTTGTCGGTCCTGTATTTAAAAGACCGGGCTCTTTGACAGCGAGGTCATTAGACGTGGTGAAACACAACTTGGCTCATTGACGCAGTAACTGGCAGACAAAGCGGCCATACTCCTGTTTAGGAACCACCCCCAGCATTCGTCTTTGAGAGACTTTGGGAAACCATGAAAACTTAAAACCAGGATGACGGGAGCCAGGAATCAAACGCGGATCTTCCCGAACGCGAGTTTAGCGTGTTCCCGGTGCGCCCAGGGAATTCACTAAGTTGGAAAAGGGGGGGGGGTGTCAAATTACTAAATTAAAAAAAATAAAAATAACCTACTCGCTTGTAATGTAATTTGACTCTTTGGGTGTAATATTCTACACGTTTCCCCTGCAAATAAGAAGCCAGTGTTATTTTGAAATGTAAATATGGAAAAATTGTGAGAAGCAGAAGGAACGGGTTGGGAGAAATGATCTACCCTCTTCATGTTTACGGGTGCTCTGCGTCGGAACATTCGTAATTTTATAATTATACGGAACACTGTCCAACTCTTACACGTTACATTAATAGTATCTTCCCACAAAATAGAAAATAAGCTATTTTTCGTTTCCATAGGTTTCGTACGTGGTCGGTAGCGATTTAACTGTTCTCGCTACTTGCCCAGACTAAAAACTTTTCAAACAATACGAACGAAATAGTTGAACTGCAGAGTGACACTTTTATAATTTTACGTAAATTTTTTTTGTATTAAAAAATTTATTGAATGTATCTAAAGTTTTCCATATCTTGAGTATCTTTATTTTAAAAAATTATAATTTTTACATGAAATGACAAAGGTGTCATTCTTTAGCTTAGCACATTTTTTTCCACCCAAAATTAGTCCATTAGTATAGTTTGAGTAGGGTTTCCTTTGGGTAAGTACGGAAATATCAAGTCGCTATTTTTGTACGTGCTTATACATGAACTATGGAACCGAAAGATATTTTATGTATGGAAAGTTACTATTAATATAATGTGTAAGAGTTGGGCATTATTTGGTACAATTATAAAATTATGAATTTACCGGTGCAGAGAGCTCGCCCAGCCCTCTGTTGGCACTGCCA
>PNEQ01009441.1:20203-33563 GCA_003012365.1 Medauroidea extradentata
CCCCCCCCCCCCCCCCTTTACGGTAGCTATGCTCCCCTAACAAATACGACCCTTGGCGACGTCACGCAGCCTGAACGGGGCATATTATCTCTGTCGTCGCTAGGCGAGCTGCTTTCCAGTTGGTCGGTGAGAAACCCCGATTACACTGGCAAAAAATACTGCTAATAAGGGACTCGCTTACCTAGCCAGTCCCTCGTAACTGGAATAGGGAAAACAAGTCCTTAACCGGAGATTGCCGAAGTTTCCCCTCCACCGGCTGACAACTTATGAAACGAAAAATATATGTTGCAATGAAATGAAAACCAAATGCTAAACGCACGCATCTACAATTATTTTTATTTAATATGTTGAAAAGTTAATTGTAGTAACAAAAATTATATTATGGACATAATATATTACCTTAAAAATGAACATTGTGCTGAATTGCGTGTTATGACGTTGGTGTTAGTGAGGGATAGTTGTAATCTGCTTCGGGCGACTTCGGCGAAAATAAAATTGTCGTTTAACATGGGAGTTGGGACTCTATTATAGCATCTTCCCTGTACCAGGCTGTTGACCATTGTTGCAATAAGCTAGAAGTACTTTTTTTCGGGACTGATTTACAAGGGCGTGGCGTAGCGTGTTTTAAGATGTGTGGTGCTGAGCGATGACTCTGTACAATGCTGAGTTGTCTGCGGAACAATTAGGTAAGACATTGAATTTATTTTGCCAGTAGCGTGCATGAGGCAATGAACGGATTCTCCAGTTTATACACCTAGGTGTGCAGAACACACTTTTATTGGGCACTAGCAGTGCGCCAACTTTGCTCGCGTGTGTTATTCATAGCAGATACGACTAGATTCAATTTCTTGGACGTACTCCATTGCAAATTGAATGACTGTCAAAGAAAACTAAACAAATAAAAGAAAACCATTAAATAAGCAGATTTTGCTTTAGTCAGCAAGATACATACACAACATGGAATTTCAAAGATCATAGCAGATAAGGTTTACTTTAGCTAATTGAAAAACATCTCTGTACACCAGATTGGTAGTTCAGCTATCAAGTGTAAAAATAATGAAGCTGCTAGCTGAACTAACTCTGCAGCAGGATAAGTAGCTATAGCTGTCCACGCTAAAATCGGTCTTAAGTTTGCCCCTGCCACTAACAGCGACTTCGCCTGGTCCTTATTTGTCACAGCAAAGTTGACGTTGTGTGGTAATTACAGACTTCTAAATGTAAGAGGGTAATCGAATGAAATACGTAGTTTACGTGGTATGAAGACTGATTTCCCCCCAGCTCAACCATTGTTGTGGTGTCCTCAACAATACATAGTCTACTTGTTAATCATAACCTTCACTTGAAGTTAGAGTGCCATTAGGCAGTTTTGAGGGACAATGTTTCGCAGAAATATAAACTTATTTGGTGCCCCAACCTTGAGGTTAGTGAGATGGTATATGTGGGCTGATTCTGTCGATGAACTTTATTGGATAGGGGATTGCATCATCTATTTTTACCACTTTTGAACGATTTCATCCCAATTGCACAAATTGCATCTGCTTTTCATTTTTTGTGTGTCAGAATTGCACATTTGCACAACCTTTAACGGATTTTGAGCCAAGAACCTCTGGAACAATAGACCGGAGCTACAAACAGCTGCGCCACTTAACGTCGAAATTAATCATGAAAACTAATTAAAAATAAATAAAATATTTATTTCCTAGGCTCATTGAGGTTCTACAACAACACTTCTCAAGAGAACTGAAAAACGAAACTCGTGTATAATTTATTTTTCGCTGGTTGTACTTGCGTTTCGAGTTGTCTGCCTAGAAAAATTAAAAAACAAAGTGATCTTCTTAATAATAAAGTTATCTTACAAAATAAAAAAGAAATACCTGCATAGTTCTTTTCAGGTACTTACGTAAGTATCATTCTGACGCGAAAAATACCTCATTATCTCTACTGGTTACATATATATCATCGGCTTATAGAAAACTAATTTTATACTTTTTTCACTTCTTTAGGTGTCGAATTTCGAGGTATTTTAATATTTGTAGAAGTATCCAAATGAAGTAAAAATCATGACTATAGCACGTTTATTCGAAGCAAAATCGATCATTCATTAAAATAACATGTATCGTTCCTGTACAGTACTGAGACTTCGAATTTTGAAAAATCTTAAAACCTTTTTCGGCCATTTACCTAATAATCATCCTAAAATAAATTAAACTGGGGACATCTCGATGGGTTCGATATATATTGAGGATTTACCTAAAACACATTCCAGATCTTTTACTTCCTAAGGGACTGAATTTCGAAAAACCCTTGAATAACATTTTAGACTACTTTACTGGTGTCACTTGGATGTGAAAAACACAATCGCCCCCTGGTTCAAGATATATAGACGGTTAATTGAAAACATACATAATCACTTTTCATCCCTTTTCACCTCCTTTTCAGGAATTTGAGTAAGCATCAATCTTAAACAAACATAATTTATATATATGAAGTAGCAATGAGGTCGATGTATATCGATTACACATTTTACCCTTTTATACCTCTTTGGGCCCTAATATCGGTAATTATATTTTAATGGTATTTTGGATATTTACATAAGCATCATTCTAAAGCGAAGAGCACTTCGATGTCTCGATTGGTTCGATAGATGTGGAGGAATAATCGAAAACACATTTTACGTGTTTTCACTCCCTTAATTATCAAATTTGGAAACGTTTTGGAGTTCTGTCATAGTCATTGTATACGTAACCAATTTAAGTAAAAATCACGACGAGTAGCTGATTGTGTTCCAGTAATATAGACGATTCATAAAAAAAAAAAAAATAAACATTATTTCCTCCTTTTTTACTGCTTGGCGGTCGAATTAAAAAACAAATTGTAAAGCTGCTTTTTGGGTATTTACGTAAGCAACATTTTGAAGTGACTGCCAACTCTTTATCCCGAAGGATTCGATAGCTACCGATAATTATTCGGAAACACGTTTAAGGTCTTTTCACCCCCCTAAATGTTGAATTTCGATGAATCCTGAAACTGGCTAATGTGCATTTTTATGTGTGTCATATTGACGTAAAAATCTCGGTGGTAGACCGTCGGGTTCGAGCTCGATCGACGTTTCTTTGAAAATACAGTTCACCCCTTTTCACTCCCTTAGAGGTCGAATTTCGAAAAATCCTTCTTAGTGCTCGCCTACGACCTGAGGGGAACTCCCACAAACATTTTCACGATTTTATGTTCAGTGGTTTGGGCTGCAGTTTGATATGTCAGTCAGTCAGTCAGTCAGTCAGTCAGTCAGTCAGTGTTTTCTTTTATACATAGAGACGACCGATATGCGCATTGATTCCACGAGCTTATAGCTTTTATTTGTAGGTAGTATTGCATGCCTTGGAACACGACCGCGATACGCCCATATAGTATGTTCCGCGTAACACGGGTCTAAGGCTGCGATCACACTAGATCCAAAGCTACTTCACTCAAACATGTTCAGCATTATGGAGCGGTTACATCGCACCACCAACGCAATACCAACACAACTAAAAAATAAACATTTTTGAGTTACGTAAGTAGTGAAATCGAGGATAGTTTTCTCTACATAATGCAACACTAACATAACCAAGAAATGCATTCGAAATATGAAATAAATAGTTTTGTTTTAAGCACATTTTCCAAGTAACAGTAATGATCAGTGCAAGAGTAACATTTCTACTATTTATGCAGCACGATGTTAAACAGCGGAACATAGTTTTCAGTTTAATACCAACACGTGTTGTGTTATGTTTATATTACACTGTAATCATCCAAAAACCAGAAAGTTTGTATGTGTGATAACTGCATTTATCTCAAAATGAAATATTTTGTGTTATGTTGGTATTACATTGGGAGTGCGACATGATTACCGAACGAATTCGGATCGCATTTTATTCTCGTTCGAAGTAATTTAGTTTCAAATGTAGTTTCGAACGACATAGCTTTTCTACTGATCTCCTTTTGTTTACTTGGATGAACAAGCTGTGTAACAAACATGGCTGCTTTTGGTGCGGTATTTCTTAATTCGTTTAGTAAACAACTTTCTAGGTTTAAAGTATTTTTGACACGCTAGCAGTATTGCAGTTAAATCCAGTATGAAAGTTAAGTTCCGAATGTTGAGTGTAGATGTGAATATAGGCGTAATTCGAGGGTGGCAAGGGGTGTCAGTTGCCACCCCAAAATTGTGTTGATAGAGAACATAAAATGCTCTTTCATACCTTAGGAATACAATTTTACTTGTGCATTTTCCATTACACTGTTTCTAAATTTATCTAATTATATTAAATATTCAATACAAAAGTGTAGACGTAATTTTGATGGAAGCTGTTCGATTTCCACCATTTTTTTTTTTTTTTTCAAATCTTTTAGACCTGGTAATTCTTGCCGCCCCAATCAAAATGCTCAAATTACGCCCACCCAACTTTGTCGACGTTATAAGTACATTGATTGTGTTCGGAGTAGACGTGTAACCTCCCAAACATGGTTAGCTTCAAATTGGATGAAGCATGGTTGCCTAATGTGTTAACTAAACATGTTTAAGATCTCATGTGTGACGGCGGCCTAAGAAGAGTAATTTCAGAGGACGGTTGATGGTTAAGCTCAGATAATTACCCGCATTAAAAACACTGCTTCGGAGTCTTCCAACATTGCTAACAATGAATTTTTCACACAGTTACGCATCACAACATTCTAGACCCCAGACTGATGCGTAACTAGCTAAATGTCTGAAAGTAAACTTCGTGACATATTTTACAGCAGTGACGTTACAGGGTCATTTATTATCAACAGGGACTGCGACGGCCGAGTGGTCAGACTACTCGCCTTCCACCTAGGCCGTCAGAGTTCGATCCCCGGCGAGGCCTGTCCCCGGATTTTCATATGTGGGAATCGTGTCGGACGATGTCGTTGGCCGGCGGGTTTCCGCGGGGATCTCCCGTTTCCCCCGTCCTTCCCATCCGGCTGTTCTCCGTCGTAGGGTCTCACTTCATGTCATACTTCGGGGTACGCAGATTGCCTACGGGCTCCCATCAGTAACGGATCCAGCTACGAGTTTAGAAAGGGGGCGGGGGCATGCCTTAGAAAGTATGTATATATTTCCCCGAAGTCAAAGCGGAGGGGTCCGTATTTTAAGGTGTCAAATGGTGCTATTTTAAAAGTATTTGAAACTAAATATTGAATTACAGGTGTAGAAATTATGATACTTTTGAAGATTATGATTTTTGTATTGTCATTTCAAAGCTCAAGGGGGAGGGGGGTGGCGGCATGCCCCACTCACCACTCTGATTCCACGCCTGGCTCCCATTCATAAAATCTGTATTCGGGCTGCAATACCTTTGTCCTCGCGTATACTCCTCATACGATATTTATTTATTTTATTGATTAAAATTGCAGAGTTTCTTTGGGACCGCGCTTCAGTGCAGAGCCGTGCGATGTTAAGTAGGCACATCAGTGTCGCCCTAATAGCTTCGTCGCTTCTTAGGCCGGATTTATAAACTACGCAACAACGCAAGACGCAAAATACTGAACATACAAAATCGATATTTATAAAAAAAAACGCAAGTACGCAAGGCTGTAACGCAAGAGTTCACCAACTTTCAACTTCTTGCGTTTCATCGCCTTATATATCGACAGTTTGGCTGGCAAAAAGTTTGAAACTAGTTTCAGTTGTCTTTAGAAGCCTGTGATTCCGCCGTTTCGTTTTTTTTTATGTGCCTTCAAATACACGGTGGTTTTGTATAGTTAGTCACTATTTCGAAATATCGCAACAACCATTTATTTGGAAAACAGAACAGATGAGTGACAAACATAGTCGTAACGGAAAAATACAGAGAATTTTTCTGTTGCCTATACGAAATTTTGAGTGGTAGTGTTGGAAACATCGTCATGTGTCGCTTGCAATGTTTGTAAACGACTGAAATTTTGTTGCGTATTTTATGAAATGTGTTTCTAGCGTTCTTGCTATGTTGCGTTATAGTTATAAACCCGGCCTTAGTCTTCGACGCACAGAGCAGTTGCAGATGGGTGACCTCTGTACGGCGTGTTACCAACAACGCCTTTAATATGTTTGAAAATCTGCAGGAACATTTTTGCTGAATGGTTTTCCAAAATTGCTGCCACCGTTTAGCTTATAACGTTGTTAGTGCCATTGAAACACGCGTTTTTAATGTTTTCCAAATGTTCTCGATCAAAAAATTTTGATGACAAATGTTATTAAAAATGTTATTTACTTTTTTGTCTTTAACTTTCGTTCTTATTACTTTACTAGCAACAATCGTGTTATCCACAGTGTTTACACTGCATTTACTGACAACATAAAAAATCGCATGATTACAGCACACACTTTTATAGCTTCATGTTTCCTGTGACCGACTTTTTTTTCCTCAACTCAGTTAATACTTGCTGGCCATGTACCATGAATTTATTTTGAGCACCCCTATTGACTTGACAAAGGGAAATGTATGAGATACAAACTATGGGAGTAAAATTTTACGTTTGACACCGACAGAAAACTTGTACTCCAGGGGTAAACAAGTTTCTATGTTGGCAATGCTAATACGGAATGTCTAGGCAACCAAAATAAATGTCTCCTCCATGCCACGGTAGAAAATTACAGAACCGTCACAAGAATAGAAGTTTTCAAAGAATATAGTTATTATTTTTATATAAGTAACCTAATAAACAACAAATACATTTTTATATTAAAAAAATGCTTGTTTTTTTTTTTTTTTTAATTTTATTTAAAAATTTGTGTATTTTTAATAATACATTATTATACACGAGATTTTGTAGCTTTCAGCATTGGTGTTGAGTGTGAATTATTTCAGTTTGTTAAGTCACTTGGTTTTCCACCCTAGCATAAAACCGTTTCATGAAAATTTGGACTTCGACATGGCACTATACAAAAACTACGAAAGCTTAAAAATTTTCGTTACAGTGAAAAATAGTCACAGTGAATGTCTACCAAACAAACAATGTCTCTTACAAATGTATGAGTTATTAAAACAATTACATTTTTCGATGAACTTCCCCCTAAAAGCTGAATTCCAAATACTTGCTCACCCTGCAGCTCTTAGGTAGGCAGGACCCTTAACTGCTTCTAAAGTTCACAAGTTTGTAACGGTTTTGAAAGTATAATAATTCCATGCAAACAATTTTATTTATTTCGTGTGTTATTTGCCAGAAGAGCAGTTGTAACGCAAATATCATTGCATGTACGGTATTCCGAATATTAGCGACATGTATTTGCTGACTACAAGTTTGACCTCGAAATACGCGAAAGTCTTCTCCGGGCAGCCCAGCTTTCCACAAACTACAATTCGTGTATTCAACTCGTATGTACAGTATATTAAATGCTGATGATTTCTGTTGCGTGACCGACAACTGACAGATTGTCACGCTATCTTCACGACTCGCTCAGCCGACAAGTTTGATCGTGTCGATTATTTTTTATTCACTTCGTTATTTTTGTGGGCTTCTAAAAGTCACGTGTTCATGAAATATTCGTTATCGACAGTTACATTTAAGCAGTGTTACACTTGACGAGAGAAACAATGTCATGTACTACCACAAGTATAATCATAGTTTTAATTTTTTTTTTTTCGTACTTTATATGCGAGGATTTTTGTAAAATGTTTAGGCAAATTACGTTTAAGTTATAAAAATACTTACAAAAATAATGTATCTTCGCTTTCTTAACAACTGCAGCTTATACAGTAATATGATTAAATTATTGCTGTATAACGCGCGTAAGTATTGTGTATTCAGTGGAATTAACTAAAAAACCAAAATTTTTGGAGGCATGAAATTTTTCATACTTGTTTCTCTAATTTGTTTTGGACAAGTCATGAAAGCTTGCGAGAAAAATTACTGCACTGGTTTCTGGTACATCCGAGTGGTCAAAAATTACCTTCCTTACTTTAGGTTCATTTTATAATTTTTTCATGGTTTATCAGTTAGTGATTACGGTATTTTAATAAAGTAATTTGCAAGGCAATTTAAATTAGTTGTGACAGTGTTTTTTATTTTCGTTTATAAATGTGAATTTTATTGTAATTTTATACCTTATTGATCTGTATCTGAGAATTATTGTTAAAGGCACTAGTACACAGACAAAAATTAATATAGAAATTATCTCGCAATGTCAATAGATGTAGTTGGGATTAAATGTTGACAAGTATGATAATTTAATGCTTCACTCCTCCTACGGACGTTCAAGTGTGAAAATGTAATAATAATTTTATATTTGCGCGAAATAATGTTAGTTTCGTGGTGACTTCATAGTTTTCGTGTAGTATTCATATAAACGAATATGAGTGTCAAAATGTGCATTGTACGGCAGCTACACCAAAGAAAAAATTAACAAACTTATTAAAATGAAATTATTTGCACTGAACGACTATGTCACTGATTATTTTCAGAAAGTTATGAATATGCAAAACTACTAAAATTTGTAAAAAGTGCTGGAAATAATTGATTTTTACATGATTTTTCTAAATTGTTTAAAAGTACATAATTTTGTTGTTTTGTGTTTTATGACTTTCAGCAAATAGCCCGTGGCATCTAATTTCACTGAAAATGTACTTCATTTCAGTAAGTTCATTGATCTTAAAGGGGTGTGTGCTGCATTGACATGCAAATTTTGACTTTGACATGCCGTTATGTGAATAGTATGCAAGCTAGGTATTTCCATACGGGAATAAGATAGTCACTGGTACCGTCTACAAAACTAACAATTTTTTGGAACAAGTATAACATTATAAGTGTTTCACATCTGAACGACATATCCATAATTTTATATTTGCAAGACATTGTGTTCGCTCTATAGACGTTACTTGTGACTACCTTTCCCACTTGTAAACAATTTCAGCTCTCATAGTTTTCCGTTACGGCATGTCAAAGCCAGAATTTGTCAGTTACGGGAACATTGGAATAGCGAAAACCAAGTGACTCGAACGAAATCATTTACACCGAAATAAGATGTTATGGGCCATATGCTAAAATATTTAAAAACACACAACGAAGTCATTTTGTCTTTTTTAAAAATTGGCGTAAACAAAGTAAATTAACATCATTTTCAGACTTTAAAAAAGTTCAAAGGAATGTCATTGTGTGTATTTAAGTCTTTTAGCACACGACATGGTGGTTTTGCGTGTTGGAGGCTCAGAAGCGACGGAGCTATAAGGGTGATCATGAAACGTGTACCAAATGCCGCAGGGGCCGCGGTGGTCGATGGGTCAGACATCTCGCCTCCCACCAAGGCGATTCCGGTTCGATTCCCGGCTCGGTGTATCCCCGGATTTTCGCGTGTGGGAATCGTGCCGGACGATGCCGTTGTTCGGCGGGTTTTCTCGGGGATCTCCCGTTTTCCCCGCACCTTCATTCCGGCGCCGTTCCACATTCACTTTATGTCACCCCTCACCAGCGTTGAAGACTTCGATGTTAAGAGTGCGTGGTAGATAAATAAACGCTGAAAACATAAATTGATTTCTACGCTTTTTTCGAAGCCAATATGGATAAAATACTCGATGAAAATCCTAGATAATGGTAACTACCAACTTTATGAGTGAATATTTATCCATAATTACTAATTCGTAGGGCCACGATTTTGTCGCGAAAAGATTTTTGCCCCACTTTGTTTCAGTGACTCACGTGCACATCGGCAGTTCTGTTTCAAGGTTATTGGCAGCGTGTCTATGTTCAACCACGTTTCTCATTTTACTGCAACAATCAGAATAATATTATTGTGAGTCTGTACGTCTATAATTTGCCAAGGCCAGTGAGAGTAAAATCATCCAACCACAGACGATGTAGCAGAGCTGCAGATGTGCACATGACGCATCGAAACCAAATGTTGCAAAAATCTTTTCGCCATAAAATCGTGGCTCTACTAATTCGTTACGCGTGATCTCTTGCGTCGCAGTTAAATGCACGAGGTTCCGGCGTCAGAGATTGTGCCTCAGAAGTTGGTAACACTGAAAACAATTTTGTTTAAAATGTTGTCTAAAACTATTGTCTAGGATTGCTATTGTTTGATTTTTGCAAATTGGCTTCAAGAAACGTAAGGTTAGATATTAATGCTTTTAGAGTTGAATTATGTACCACGCCCACATCTCTCATTCTCATTCAAATGCCGCATTGCTGCTGTGAGACAAACGCTCAACTAGCTGACAAGATTACCGCCAATACATTTTTACTATAGGACTTTTAGCGGTGGCCATATCATTTTTTGTGGAAAAGTCTGTAGTAAATTTCAACGCACGTTTCTATTTGAGTTTTGCGTATACCAGGTAAGTGCAATTTATAGTACGGCAGCCTGAAAAGACCGTTTTTAGCTATGTCGGAGGGCTACCCGTGAATGTTTGTGATCGAAAACAAATGAAATTAGAGCGAACTTAATATTTTATTACAGGCTGGTTCAAAAGTGTTCATCTGACCATGAGCCAAGCTTACGAAAAACATTTTTTTTTTTAATAAAATTACAAATAATGTTTTGCAGTGAACTATTTTTTTACGGATGTCACGGCCCTGTTCTATCATTCGTGAAATGGCTGGGAGCTTTTTTTTTATATCCACAAAACCGTTATGCGGAAATGAAACAATTTTATTCGGAACACAAAATTTGTTGTGATTTTTTTGTCGACGAAGCATTTCGAAGAAGAGGCGAAAAAAAATAGCAATGTCTGAAGAGGAAAAAAAAAATAGCAATGTCTGCAGAAACTTTTAATACCGCTTTCGAAATAGTCGCAACAAATCCTGAAATAAAAAAAAAGTTTTCCCGGCGGAACTTTTTCGACATTATCAAAACGAACGTAGGTAGTAATAAACGGCAAAATTAAATAAAAATATACGTATACTGTAGCTGAAGTTGTACCGGGTTTGGTCTTGTTGCAGTAATTAAACTCTGCGCCCCGATTAAATATCACTACCTGCTATTTCCACCGATACAGAGCAGCGCAGGTGCAGAGCAAGTAAAACGGATATTCATGTGCATCATTCGTTAATGTTACTATATCCATACACTTTTTTCGACTGCAAATGCGCAAACACAGTAAATCAACTTGCGCCGAAGGATTTGACAGGCGCATATTTACAACAATTTTGTACCCTCTTTGCACCCATCCCGTGACCTCTTCTACTTCTATATGTGCGTATTTAATTCCACTACAACGCAACAAGACGCAACGTAGGTGCAAATTTTACGTTACACCCGTAATATATCGTAACTTATTCGACCTCCAGATGTTAATATTAATCAAAAGAGAGACGAGTGAAGGGAATGCTAATAAAACTTCTGTTAAAGATATAAAACTATATAAAAATTAAAATCCAGCAATAAGTTATAGTTAATTTCTCAAACATCTACGGCAGTAAATTAAAACGTTATTATACACGAACCATTTTTACTAAAGGTAATAGAAGAAGGGAAGGTGGGAGAAAATGTTTGTCAAATACATTATGATTTGGCGTTAAGAAATTACAGTATTGTTATGTTATTATTGTGCAATACTGTTTAGATTGTAGTACTATGCATACTTACTTGACACATCTAGTAATGCTTACATATCCTTACTTATAAACGGAAGAAACAGTAAAAGTTACTGTTTGTATGTGACAATTGATAATGGATTTAGTTTTGTTGTATTGTACTACCTACCATGTGAATTGTAATGTGTATTTGTACTGTCCCAAATTACTTATGGGACCTACTAAAAATAAATAAAAATACACGTTTGCCTGTACCGAACCAACTTTACATGATATTTTATACAGTTGTGATATAGGTACAGGAAATCAGAGGACGGCAAGACTAAGGGCCGTATCTATAAACGGCTTTCGAAAGCGCTGTTAGCAAACATTCACCTGGCAGTCTGCCAACTACTCGCATCCTATAAACGACTTTCGGAAGCTTGCTAGATGAAAGCGCCTCCACGTCCACTAGAAGTGTAAATATGGCTACATAGCACCATTTTTCTTCCATTGAATAGTACGCAGAATGAATATAGGAACGCATCCTGCAATTTTCGATCGTCTTTTCTGACATTTCACGTTTGTTGTTTATATCTGAGATGATGTTATTGTCTTTGGATTTAGGTTAGGTACGTAAAAGTAATATTTTTTGTGAAGGTTAAATACAATTAAAGTAGTATTTGTGAGGAATTTTTTCAGTGAGCATAATATTGTGTTTGCGTGGAGAACGGTACAGATTTTACAAATGCTTAAAACCAATGTTTGTATTATTCAGTAAAGAAATACATAAAACGGTAAATAAGGGGCTTATTCATAGTCGTTTTTGACCCGGACTAGTGCGGGATTATCGTCGGACTAATTTTTGTCTTATTCATAGACGCGGACTATATTTAGTCCGACGTTACTTGGCGTTTATGAATAAGGTAACACTTAGTCCGGACTAAAGGACCAACCCTGGACTAACTGGCACAAGATGATCTCAGGATCATCTCGGAACTATCTCACGACTATGAATAAGGCCCCACAAAACCAACTATGTAATAACCTGTCACACGAATCACTTGATGAAAGTACGAGAACATTTTAAAATTTAATCGTTTATTTTTACAGCTGACATAATTATCGCAACAAACTAACATATATATTAAGATCATAAACACGTCAAATAAAATGTGGACATAAAGAAAACGTTTTCGTTAATATGTATTTACCGTCTTTTTCGCACAATGCTGTTATTATTTCTATTCAAAATTCTCTCTTATTTTTTAATCAAAGGTACAATAATTGCAAATGTACGCACACGCAGTAACAATTTTGGTTTGTGAAAAGTCTCACCTTGTAGCAAACCGTCCATGGAATAATCTATATATATAAAAATGAAAGGTGACTGATTGACTGACTGACATATCAAACTGCAGCCCAAACCACTGGACCTAGAATCGTGAAATTTTTTGTGGGGGTTCCCTTCAGGTCGTAGGCGAGCACTAAGAAGGGATTTTTCGAAATTCGACCTCTAAGGGGGCGAAAAGGGGTGAAATGTGTTTCCGAAGAAACGTCGATAGAGCTCGAACCCGACGGCCTATTATCGTGATTTTTACTTTAATAGGACACTCGTAAAAATGCATAGTAGCCAATTTAAGGATTTTTCGAAGTTCAACTTTTAAGGGGCTGAAAAGACCTTAAATGTGTTTCCAATCAACTATTGATATATATCGTACCCTTCCGGATAGAGAGTTGATATTCACTTCAAAATATTGCTTACGTAAATACCCAAAAAGTAGTTTTAGGTTTTTTTTTTTAAATTCGACCCCAAGGCAGTAAAAAGAGGCAAAATGTGTTTTTAATGAATCGTCTTTATCTTTGAAACACAATA
>PNEQ01009441.1:33663-52783 GCA_003012365.1 Medauroidea extradentata
ATCCTTCCATATCTATCGAATCAATCGAGATATCGAAGTACTCTTTGCTTTAAATTGGTGCTTTTGTAAGTATCCCAAGTACCATTTAAAATATATTTTCCGAATTCGGCCCTAAACTGGTTAAAAATGGGGTAATATGAGTTTTCGACTCACATTCGATATATATCGATCCCATAGTTTTTTATATAGAGACGTGATTGTTGTTTAGGATTGATGCGTACTCAAATACCTAAAAAGTAATTTCAGGAATTTTCGAAATTCGCCACCTAAGGACGTGAAAAAGGGTAAAAAGTGGTGAAAAGCGTTTTCAATTAATCGTCGATATATCTTGAACCCAGCGGGCTAATGTTGTGTTTTTTACGTCCACGAGATACCAATAAAGTATTCTAAAACGTGATTCAAGGGTTTTTCGAAATTTACTCTCTTAAGTGGTGAAAAGACCTTGAACTTGTTTTAGATAAATCCTCGATATCTATCGAACCCATCGAGATATACAATTAATTTTTGCTTCAGGATGATGATTACAGAAATTACCGCAAAGCACTTTTCAGATTTTTCGAAATTCGATTTCTCAATACTGTGCAGGGGTGATGTGTTTTTTTAGTGAATGATCTATTTTAATTCAACTGAACGGGCTAGCGATGTGATTTACACTTCAGTTGAATACTTATACAAATGTCTAAGATGTAAATTTAAAATATTTCGAAATTCGACACCCAAAAGGGTGAAAAAACACAAAATTTGTTTTCCATCAACCCACGATATCTATCTAACCAGTAGCGATATTGAGGTGGTGTTCGCGTCAGAGTGATGCTTACGTAAATATTAAAAAAAAAATGTATGTATTTTCTTTTATTTGTAAGAAACGTAATTATTAAGAATAAAACTTAGTTGGTCAATAATCAAGGCAGACGATCCGAAAAGCAGGAACGAGCAGCGAGAAACAAACTTATACAGGAGTTTCAGTACAGTAACCTATCGAGACGTAGTGTTGTACAACCTTTATGAGCCCAGGACACAGATATATATATTTTTTTCAATAAATTTTATTTTCATGAATTATTTCGACGTTACGTGACGCAGTTGTTTGTCACTCAGGTCTAAATTCCGGGAGGTTCTGGGCTCGAATTCCGTTACAAAGCTGCGTGCAAACGTTCAATTCTGACACACAAAAACTACAAGGCAGATCGAATTAGTGCAATTTACATGTAGTCTTTAAAAGGGGTAAAATTGCAGTTCGCTTTCCACTTAGGTTCCTCTACAATATCAGCTGACATATCATCGGTATACTGCCAAAAGTGATTAAGTCATAAATGCTATTTCGTTTAAAAACAGTAATAAATTGTAGATATTAACAAAAATGTGGTATGTTACTACACTGTGACACAACAGTACGAAACGACGATTAGACTTTAAACTTGGGCAATTGTTCGTGAACAACATATACATATTCCTAGCATTTTTATAATTTTATCTCATTTTGACATTGTCACTTTTGGCAGTAAACCGACGATATATCATCTCACTAATCTCAGGTTTGTGGCACCAAATACGTTTCCGCGAAACCTTTACTCACTGAAACTTTGTAATGTCAATAAAGTGAAAGTGAATATTTTGAAAATATATAATTGAGGGCACCGTCACCAATGGTTGTGCACAGGGTAAACAGATATTTCTCATTCGATTAACCTCTTACTTTAGATGTCTGTAACTACCATAGAACGTCAAATTGGCAGTTTTATAAATAAGGCCCAGGCGAAGTCGCTGTTAGTGGCAGGGACAAACTTAAAAACTGCTTTTCGCATGGACAGCTATAGCTACTTATCCTTCTGCAGAATTAGTTCAACTAGCCGCTTGGACATTCTAACACTTGATGACTGAAGTACCGATCTTGTGTACAAAGAGGTTTTTCAATTAAAGTAAATATTATCAGTTACGAATAATACTCGCGAGCAAAGCCGCGGGGGACTGCTAGTATTGCATACACTTTAAACGGATCTGGTACACTTATCAGTAGCGTCTGTTTATTGAAAACTTTTCATATACGTATTTCCTTAGCTCGTTCCAATCAAGAATATATTTTAAAAATGTTGAATTTTCTTATGTAACAAGCAACGTTTGACAGGTTATTCCAGAGAAGATACGCCGCCATTGTTATAAAGACACAATGAAAACAGCTGAACAGGCTTTCGAATCACCGTCTGACCACTTTCACCTGAAAGTGGATGGCTCTTCACTTCCAGGTAGTCAACCAACCAACGAAAGAGGTTTATATTGTATGGCCGGAACAGACATTCGGTGATTGGATAACAACCGAAAGCCGTTTACTTAACTTATTTTTAATTGTGATGTCATCAAATGTAGACTTTTAGGGCCGTATCTATAAACGGCTTTCGAAAGCGCTGTTAGCAGACATTCACCTGGAAGCTTGCCAACTACTCGCATCCTATAAACGACTTTCGGGAGCTTGCCAGCATAAGCGCTTTTACGTCCACTTGAAGTGTAAATATGGCAACATAGCACCATTTTTCTTCCTTTGGATAGTACGCAGAATGAATATAGGAAAGCACCCTGCAATTTTCGATCGTCTTTTCTGACATTTCACGTTTGTTGTTCATATCTGAGATGATGTTATTGTCTCTGGATGTAGGTTAGGTACGTAAAAGTAATATTTTTTGTGAAAGTTAAATACAGTTAAAGTAGTATTTTATTGGGGTGTAAATTGACCTTACATTACAGTACCAAAATTTTTCACGATTACATCTTGTGAGATAATAAGTTAATATGTGACGAAATGGGTTAAAAATAAACTCGCTCTGGTCTGATTGGCAGAGGGAGAGAAGTATTTGACAAGTAGCTCCTGCCGAGTAGTAAAGTAGCAGCAACGCGCAATATCGAGCGTAAAAATGTTCTCGGCGAGGATGTGTATCGACCTGCAGCGTATATAGCTCGACGTACGCGTGAAGCTGACTTTTTACTGCTCGAAACAGCAGTTTATGTCGTGGAAAATGCACGATGTCTAGGCAATGACAAACGAGTGGCGGAGACAAGAACGAGGTGATATTGCTCGGACCTTGAAGGAACTGGAGCGTTTGGGTAACGGCAGGTTTCGTGCATACCATCTCACCGTGTGGTATGTAGATCAGTCATTTTAAGAGGGCGGGGGGGGGGGGTGGACGGTCATCTCTAATTTACAATACTTTCCCAACTACAAGCACTATCAACATTTTTAAGGGCGTGGTCTACTGCAATTTTCATCACCATTTTTTTATTTTTTATTTGTACCAGATATTTTTTTCTCATTTTAGACACAAAATGTGACTAAATTTAGCTCTTATGAGATTTTTTATCTCTCATAGTTTTCGCGTAATTGCTCGTTAAAGTCATATTTTGCATGTTTCCGTTTTAAGGACTACCAGTAAAACCAACTGATATACCAAACTCAAAAAAATCACAATGGATAAAGAAATTGCAGGCTACATTTTCATGCTCATAAAAATAAAGATTAAAAATTATTTGTATTAAAAAAATGCTGAAACTGAAAATAAAAATTTTTAAAAATTCTATATTTTTTTATTGTTTATTTTTATGAGCATGACATTGTAGCCTGCAATGTCTTTATCCACTGTGATTTTTTTGAGTTTGGTGTATCAGTTGGTTTTAGTCTAGTTGTTAAACGGAAACATGCACAATATGACTTTAACAAGCCATTACGCGAAAACTATGAGAGATAAAAAAATTTCATAAGAGCCAAATTTAGTCACATTTTGTGTCTACAATAAGAAAAAAATATCTGATGCAAATAAGTAATTAAAAAATGGTGATGAATATTGCGGTAAACCGCGCCCGTAACATTTCATTCTCTGAAAGTTAATTTACTACACCTTTTTACAGTATTAGATAATAAACTACTTCCGTACTATGTGAAATCTTACGGATTATAATAAATAGTAAAATTTTTCTTATCTTCTAACAAACGTCAGATAATATGGAAGTAATTAATTACCTAACTATGAAAAATGTATAGTAAACTAACATTTATAGCATGAAATGTTCAAGATGTTTACATGCCTTCAGGAATACTTGTAGTTGGGAAAATATTATAAATTAGAGATTGCAAAGTACCATTCCCCTTAAGGATATTGTCGTAAAAAATCATACAAGAAAGAAAGTCGGTATAAAACCTTTTTACGTTATGAAGAAAGGGTTTTTATAAAAAAAAATTATCTTATTTCAATGAACATTGCCAAAATATACAAAAGAAAAATTTCAGCCACCATTTTACAAGAAGGCGGCCGTGTCACTAGGTTTATTCTCGGGAGTGTATTATCCAATAGGGTTTCAACTTGTATGGTTTTTAAAATGACCATTTTTGTGCTAGAGTGTTTGCAACATCCAGGCAACGTATTAAATGTTTCACTTTTGAGCTAAGAAGGCGTGGCACATAAGGAAACATTAAAAAAAAATTGCAGGTATGTGAAAGTCAACAACAAAAAAGAGCAGTCCTACAATAAAATTCTAGTAATTAATTGTGCCAACTTTGTTACAAAAGTAAATATATTTTATTTTCAGCATTTTTTAAAAACTCAAGCATAAGTTCTTTAATGTTTTTATAACTTTAAGCATTTAGTCCATGAGATCTAATGTCAGTATAAATTATTAATTCCTGTAAGTCCGTCAGTTTTTGTTGGGTGTACGCTGCCGTTACATGCAAATATTGTCTTTGACGTGAAGTTGTGGACACACTATGCGTGCCAAGAATTTCCCATAGGAGGAAAATGTAGTCACTGTTAGCATCCTCGCAATTGAAATTATTTCATACAAATATGAAGTCATCAATTTTCCAAACCTAAGACAGGGTGGCTACAGGCAGGGAAAACAGGGAAAACCTGGAAATGTCAGGGAAATCTACTGTGCCAGGGAAAACAGGGAAATGTCAGGGGATTCGGGCATTGTGCAGGGAATTTTGTTGAAAAAATACCTAAATTGTCGGTTTGTCATTTTTACACAGTAATTTGATGCATTAATCTGCATAAAAATTATAATCTTCCGGTTGATATAAATTCCATAGTGTATCGACTCCCTTTTCATTTTACTGTCTTCATTTAAATATTATGATTTTACGTTGGTTACACTGATATACTGTACATGAAATGACTGCTGTGGTGGTGGTATGCAGACATAGTAGTTTTTATTAGGCTTACAATTTTTGTGAGGGTAGGTACAACTGTGTGAACTTTGTTTTAAAATTTGACTTGTTTTGTGAAAGTGATATTTTTTAACACAAGCACAGCACCAAATTCTGTACCTGTGATGAGTTCTTTAATGTCATCGCAAGCGATTATTTGGGGAGTAATGTTATGATTTAATTTAAGGCATGTTAAAATAAAATTTATTTACATTTGGTTCTGATTTCTGGTCAGATATTTTTCACCAAAAAAAAAAAATAGAATTTGTTACAGTCAAATATTTCAGTTGTACAAATGTCAGGGAAATGCCAGGGGATGTTTTGGCAGGAACTCTGTAGCCACCCTGTAAGAAGTCTTAGGAGCGATACCTACCTCGGAGCCCCGGTGGTAAGTAATGGCTGCATGTTAAACAAATGTTCTATGTGGCTTGGTACCTGTCGAACCTACATGCCAGCACTAACTTTTTTCTTCATTTTTCTGTGGACCACATTTCACAGGCTCCTTTACGGAGTTTTTAAAAGCCTTGAAAACTACGAGCAGATATGTTTGATTAACATTAGCCATACGGCTGGACAAACTAAGTGTAAAATGCTGATTCACAGCAAGCGGGTATTTTAGTTAAATATAGACCAAGGGCGATTAAAAATAAACAATTTAAATTGTAACTGAGCAAATATATTTGAGAATATTTGCAAAGAGTAGCCATACGATTTAACAAACTATAATGTTGAATGGGGACTCATAACAACTGGGTATTTAAATTATATTTACATAGTGACTGACTTTAATTGAATAATATAAAATTTAGCGAATAAATTTAAGATGCTCCACACAGAAAAGCTATGCGGCTGAACAAACTATAATGTGTATTACTGATTTACAGCAGCATGGTATTTTAATTCAATATAGACCGTGACCGAATCCAAGTAAATTACATTAATTTTAATTGAGATGTTTCACAGGGGCCAATCATGGAATTGAATCCACTATATTGTAATACTGATGCACGGAAACCAGGTATTTTAATTATATATAGACTATTGTCGATTCAAATTAAATAATGTAAAATTTAATTCAAATTTAGCTACAAACATTAAGATTCTCCACAGAGACTAGCCATGCGATTGAACAAACTATAATGCATAAATATTTATTTTTAGCTTTAACACTAGGAAGTTACATTAATTTCTAAGGTCATCATTTTTTATGAAAAAATAAATGTACATAGGAATAAATTACCAGACTATAATGCATATATTTATTTTCAGTTTTAACACTATAGAGCTACATTAATTTCAGTGCATTGTCCCCTGTGTTTAAAAAATTAGGAAGGTTATAATTTCTTATGAAAAAAAAATTAAATATAAATAAATTAGTAAGCCTGTGTCTCATGTAGTAATGAGCAATTCGATACTAGTCATAGTTTTTCGAGCTGCTTCAAAATAATACATGTTTTGTATTTTGTCGAAGAAAAAAACAGTTTTTTTTAGAATAAGAAATTATATTTATATGATTTATTTGACCGTTTTGATGGTTTTCAGGATAGAAAAATAAGTGATACATATCTTGTGTATAGAGCTGACGATAAACTTTGTTGTGCGTAGTTTTAAATTATATTAAAAATATTTATTTGCCCGCTTCGAGGATTTACAGGTCAGAAAAATAATTAATGCATGTTTTATGAAGACAGTCGATGACAAAATGATTTTTTGTGGATTTTGGATTATACAAAATGATTTTCTTTTAAGGATTTTGAGTGGTTTTTAATTTATTCATTTGTCTGCTTTAAGGATCGATATGAACGCATCCCAACATATTTTATTTCTTACACGTGTCGTAGTCGCAGACCTATTTTGAATGGTTCATGAAATAATGTTATACATGTTTTATTATAACTTTTGCTAAATACAAATGGTTCTTTTATTTTTATATGCCTTTCTCATATAGTTAAATGTAAGAAAAGGCTTACGCCTTAATTTCGCCATGTAAAACTTCAGACGTAAAGAAAATAAAATAAATAAATAGTTGAGTAATTAATGATATAATTATCTGTTGTATAACATATATATGTATAAGGGGCATGGTTGCTGGCAAGATGGAGGGGCCAGATGTCGAAAGGAGAAATTTGATAGTTTCTTTCTTTATTTTTGTAGAGGATATGAAAAAAATATTAAAATAGGGCTTAACTATTCCGATGATTAAGTTTGGAAAACTGTCAAGATGTATTCCGACATTTTTTGCTTGTTCGTGATCGGGGAGGAATGCATTAGCATAATGATTTTCACCCTATGTAAAATTATTTATAAACTAATCGATATATAATCGATTGACGAAATGTGTATCTCGTCTTTGGAACTTATTTGTGCGACGAGATATACAATTTAATTATCACTTTCATAGTACTAATACTCATGGGTTGAAAAAAGCTTACTAAACAAATAAAATGTGCATATCGACTTATTAACTTATTTATTTTATCGTCGGGATAGACACGTACAATATTAATTAACTTTCATGCTGCCATTATAAATTATTTTTAAAAATGAATTTGGTCAACTATGCTAACAAAAAATAGCGATAGGTCGTATCGAATCAAATAATTTTTTTTATTTAGTAGTGGCATATAAATTACATATATCAATGTCGTTATGTAAATTCGATCGTTAAGTATGAAAATACACATAAAAAGTCGCAACTATGATTTTTAAAATGTTATGTCAACTAGTACAATAATCATCTATAATTTTTCTTTTAAATATTACAGATTGTATCTGTTTAGTGTCATATTCAGGATGTGAATGGTCATAAATTATGTATTTTTGTAGCCATATTTCTAAAGGATTGTTATCGATAAAATGTGGACTTGAGGCCAAACGTTTGATAGTTCGGTACCATCAGGCTGTGAAATATTTATTTATTTAAGTGTACTGAAAATTAAAATACGACTGTAAGGACAAATCTTCATATGCCTGTCATATTACGCCGTACTTTACATCAGTCAGTTTGGAGTACAGCACTGTCGTGCTATGATAGTGCCATCTACTAGGTGATGCTTGTGGCTCGTGGCTGTCAGTGTCTGAATTAAAGATGACTGGCTGCAGTACTGTCTAATAGACAACGGTAGAAACAAAGTACTGTGCTGGTTACCTAGCAACAGTTGGAAACAGCTAAAAAAAAAAGCTAAACTAATGCATAACTGGGCAATAAACACCCAAATAAAACCTAAAGTAATTCACAATGCGGAGATCGAATCCACATCTCTGCTCCGGTTTTTTTTTTTGCGCATTGTGGATTGCTAGTTCCGCATTGTAAAACTGCTCCTCTGATTGTTTTGTTGGGATGAAAAAATAATTTTGAGGGAAATTCGGGAAATGTTTAAGGAAAAATGTAAAATTTTCGTTAGTTTTGAAAGGAAAAAGGAAAATTTTGAGAGAAAAAGCGAAATTTTGAGAGAAGAAAGGAAAAATTGCGGATTCAAGATGGCCATCGAAACAAAAATGGCGGATACGAAATGGCCGCTGACAGATCCACGATCAACCGACAGTAGCCGTCTGCACCAGAATCCCTTTTTTCTACCTACTTTCGAAGTTTTGTGAACAAATTGGCACGCCTGCATATCTGTTTCATTGCCTATGTCGCTATACGAAGTACAGAGAAGTATACTCTAGCGGTTATTCTTGTAACTACGCCGTTAGGAACAATTCTCGAAGCTCGTGTCCCGGCAGCGTAGGCAACGCCCCATGGAAGACCGCGGGCAGCTAAAGACGGTTATGCCATTATCCGTGGCTGGGAGACTAGCAGAGAAAAATTAATTTCCACGAACGAGCGAGGTAGCACGAGACGCTATCAACTTTTCATAAACATTGTCGATGACCTTTGAACGTGATTGGCTGGCTGACCACGTCACTTTAACTACCTTGCTTGGAGATAGTTCCCAAGATGTTAAGTATTTACCGTGGCATTTTAGTGGAACGTGGCAATGTTGTACAATCTAACAATCCTTTTGTGCATACCCGAGTAGATGTGATTGCTCTCTGAAATATATAGGAGACTCGGTATATTTGGCAACACTGATAATTTGACAGTATTTTGTCTTATTTTTGTTTTCAACTTACACTGTTACTTTAAAACTCTTTTTTAGTCTACCTAGTAAAGCAGCATCTAACGTTTAATATAAACTATTTCAAAAGTAAAGTATCATTAATGCGTAGATAATTCATTAACTAATACGATAGTGAAAAATTATCAGTATTGCCAATTTAACTAGTATCTCCTACAGGCTGGTAGGATAACTAACTAACCCGAAATATTCAGAGACGCAACAACAAGGGGAGGGCATATTTCCCCTCTCCTTCTGAATCTAAGAAGCAGGGGCAAATTTTAAATAATATATCTGTCCATATGCAGTAATGTTGCATGTTCGTTATTTTAGTAATATAATATATTATGGATGTCATTTTATGAGAGAAAAATTCTATTATCCAAGATCCTTAAAAATGAAAAGTAGAACAGTAATAATCAAATTTTTCCAACTCCCCCCTATTGAAATTAAGTGGTTGCACCCTGAAATTTTTTTGGGCTTGTGTAAAATTATGACTTTTATGTTCTGTAACTGGTATTCTACCTCAACTCGCAAGAGAGGTACGTTAAGTGGGTGATTTTTGGGTCGTTTATAGGCGTGGTGACCTTGGTTCAGAATTTTAAAAAAAGGTATAGGTTATTTATTGGTGTCTGAATGTCTGATAGAGGCAAGTTATCGGCAAGAAGACTGCACGTTAGTTCAGTGACTTGAATTTAGAGGCTAGGAGTCGTCGTGACGCGCGTAAATTGTCCCTTTGTCTCTTCGCACTTCTTGGACTGGAACGCGCAGAATACGTCCACCCAGCAGATATAAGCTGGACAGAGTATAGTGTAAGTTACGAGGTTGCCGTGTAAACAGAAATGTGGGAGGGTATATTTCATCTCGCCATCTTCGTAATCCACCTGGGCGAGCGTTGGGATTCCCACTCCTCCTCTAACCCCTTTACCAGGACCATCTCCGTGGTCGGCGACGCAGTCACCCCCGCACACCGGCACTTGACACGGTTCCCAGCCGCCAGCACTCTTCCAGATGAAACTCGCACGGCTACCCGAGCTACCGTAGCCGTAAATCCACGCCCCGTTTCACGCCCCCCAGTCTTCCTCCGTCCACTGAATACATCGCGTTACCTACCCGTTATCCCTCACGCGCCGTAAACATAGTTCCTACGTTGCACGCTACATTTCCGCACAGCTCCGTGATTTACAGCCTCCGGGATATAATTTCCTGCAGGTAGGGACAGGAAAATTTCGCGAATTCAATGCTCTGCCCTGTGTATACTCAATCCCCGGGCATTTGTCAGTTAACTGCTACTCACTGGAAGACAATGAATGAATATACGGTACTTGATTACGCACAGAACAGTGGATTCTAACATGCAAGTAATTGAATTCGGGAAATTTTCCTGTCCCTACCACGAGAAGTAACATGATGGATAGTCACTGTTTTTTTTTTAATAATAGTATTTTGCAGCAACTTGTTGCATTGCCTTGCATGCAAGTCTGCAGCGTTGCTTAATGGTTATTGGCAGCGTGTCTTTGTTCAGAAGCTCCGTGCCAAAGAGGGAGAAGTTACTGCCACACCACACGTTTTTGATTGGCGGGTGAAACACCAACATTTAAAATAATTGTAGTTATCTCGAAGCCAATTTGTAGAAGTCAAAAACGTGTGACCGGTAAATGTTTGCTCATAATGTTTGTTTATATCATTATCTGGTGTTGTAATTTTGTATTGATTTTCAAAAGCGTGTAGATTAAAAATAACGTTGTTTTAAGCGTTTATTACTCTTACGCTCTTAAGGGCGTTAAAGTGGCAAAAATGTATAATTTTGTGTTTGTACGCCATGTGTTAACTTTGTATGCATTACATGTGACTACATTTTCCACTTGACATTTTTTAGCTCTCGTAGTCTTTACCCGTAGTGGCATGTCAAAGTCAAGATTTGCATGTTACGGGATCAGACACACCCAACTGACTTAATAGAATGAATTAACTCACACCTGGGCCGTATACTAGAAAATTTAAAAACAATACACAGCAAAATTCTTGCGTAATTTAAAAGAAAAAAATTATGTTAATTTCCTTTATTTAGGGCAATTGAAAAAAATCACAATGGGGTGTCGTGTGTTTTTAGATATTTTAGAATATGGCCCGTAATATCTCATTTATGTTTTTTTTACATTCACTTAAATTAGTTGATTTTAGTTATTTTTTAGTTCCCGTAACTCGTATATTTTGACTTTGACATGCCGCTGTGGGGAGACTATGATATGAGAGCAAAAAAATGTTCACAATTGGAAAATATAGTCACAAGTTAATGTGTACTAAACTAACACTATTGTAAGATTACGCATTTTTGCCATTAAATGACCCTATAAATCAGCGGTTGGTGTAATTTCCTGCGGGGTTGGCAACGCCAACGAGGGTGGTATTCACGAGGCAGGGCTCAGCCACGCCCAGCTGATCTGGCACTTTTCTTTCTTCCTCACCTTCCTTTCTTATTACTTTCTCCTTCCAGCTTGCCTCGTGACATTTTGACACCATCCACACTTAACTCTCCCTCCCTGCTCCCCGCCAACGCCTGGCATTTGTCGCTGCCTCCGCCCAATTTACCGCGCCAGGACCGACCTTTGTGCTGGGGCACGTGCGCCGATAAAGGCCCCGCCAGTCGCCTAGTCAGGATTTGTGTTCTTGGTAGCAAGCAATCTTCATATAACTCTTATTGTACTGATGCCTAAGGTGACCGCCTGGGTTACTTTAGAGTTCTTTCTTCTGTTGCTTTTCTTTAAACGTTTTTTATACTACTCGTAAGTAGCAAGGTGTCTAGACCGTATGGAACCACCCCCTCCCCCCGGGGCCATGTCCCTGACCCATTCCTTCATTAGCCAGAGGGCAAGAGAAAGAAAAAATAAGATCATCAAGAATGCGCCGTGGTTCAAATAGTACTGCGTGAGAGCGTCCCGACCATGTACAGTCATGGACACAATAAATGGGCCAACAAGTTCCGCGTCGGGTATGTTCGGCAGGCAGGCCTTCGCGCAGGCTACAGACGAGGGCATGGCGTCACGCAACGGAAAGCGAAGGCTATGGACAAAGAGGACACAAATCGCAACTTTAAATTGCGGTTAACAAATTTTTAGCCGCCTTTAGTAGAGAATAACCGTTGGATAGTATTTCATGTTCATAAGCAGTGATGCATTTGTTGGAGACATTGTGCCACAAACGTATCAGATTTAGGTGTATTATTAGTCGATATTAGTGTCTTGTAGTTTAATTAGTATTCATTCTACAAATGTTTACTTTCACATTCTAACTGTCCCTCGTTTTTATTTTGCAATTAGTGTGTGTATAAAGCAACTAAATGTTTATAAGGTAAGCACACAAATCCTCGGCAGCAACGATACTGAAGTGTTTTGAGAGCACTGTACGCAACAACGATAGGTCGTAGGCTATGTTAATAAATTACTAGTTTGTTTAACTAGCTCTTATTACTCAAGTATCCAGTTAGAATTGTCGCGTATTATGACGGAACATATATGGTATTTACGTACTAATTAGATATTTTAAATATCACGATACTTAGAACAATATTTTGTGAATGTTTGTTTAATTGATTGCAATACGGATGTTCAAATGTATTCAGGTTCACGCTGTTTGAATACTGGAATTTAAATGTTTGACATTTCACTCGTTCGCTAACACGTCGTTGTGTAACGTTATACAACATAGTTGACAGTAATATTTAGCAAGTTGTGCGTTCATACATTTCAGCTGACAGTTGTCAAGTGCGGGATTGCATACAGTAACGGAGGGAACAGCGACATAAATGCACTACGTAGTATGTGTTAGTAATCAATACTTTAATAATCTCTTGTCAGAACTGTATAGCCAGGTATTACCTACAGAACAAGAAAATGTGTGGAAATCTGATCATTGCATCACGTTCTTCTGACAACTGTGCTGTGACGATATTTATTTTACGTGATACGTGGCTGCTTAGAGAGCTTTGTGGGTAACAATCGATGTTCGGATTCATGGATGGAACCACGTGTGTAGTCGTTTCGCACGACTGCTTCTTTCAAATGGGACAAAAGTGACTACCTGGACCAACAACTCACAACATTATTCTATAATCAAAATGAAGTTTATTGCTTGATGTGAGATATTTAGTGTCTGAAATACTTTGTTCTATTGTTGTTTCTGAAAGTTTTATTATAAAAAAAACCTCTACAGCGGTAGTGTTATACGTTTTGTTCATGCTTAACAGATGTGAAGTTAAGTCAAAATGGATCAGCAGTGGACTGTCAAAGAGGGATAGAAGTATCCCGAGAAAACCCACTGGGTCACTCCAATGTTCGGCCAATGTTTTATATGTAAAGATGTAAGCAAGCAGTCAGACCATAACGTCACTGCGACTGACAATTAAATATTACCATACTGTTTATATATGCATTAGTTTCAGTTCGCAGTGAGAATGAGAATACACGTGAATTGACTCATTTTGATACAATATAGGTAACTGTTATTATCTGGTTATTGGAAATTTTGTGCACTTTCGTATCTTCGTTACTGTGAATTACGAATACGTTTTCTACCTTTATGTTTGAAATTGGTGGACAGCTACAATATATTGACGTTGAAAACCTGGTTAAGTTTTTATTTGTTATGTCGGTTTAAATAACTGAGCGTATTAATACGAATAACATTCGTAGGATTTTAGAGTTAGGTGTACGGGACATACACACGCGTTGTTATAAATGTCACGTCTTTGTAGTAATATTGACATTCGTTACTTCTGTTAACAACACGAATGATTAAACTTGTCAAATTATGAATTTAAGTATTTAGGAAAGTGGTTCGACATTACCATTCATTCTTAATAGTTCTACAAACAATACATATTTAGTCGATGGACAAGTGATTTAATGTCAGACGTGTTATGTTAAATTCTAATTTAAATAACAAACAAAACATGCTGAATGTTACGTTTCCATTGTATATGTAACAAGCATTTTTAAGCCGTCTTGATGTCCACATTTAGTATCTACATGTTTTTTAATATTATAAAGTTGTCACGCCTGAAATTTAAAGAAAACGATAAGAACATATCACTTCAATTGCACATGTTTATTTAATGAATGAACTATACGGACTATACTCCATTATGCAGACAGAGATGTCGTGATCACTACCATCCCCGATTTCCTTTTTGGGCCTTCCCAACGAATGTTATAAATTGACATGTGTCACTTTTTAATTTACTAAATGGTTTATACGACACATTGGTTCAGCCAATACACAGTGCACGGTCGCTTGAAGAAAGTGTGAACGGGCCATGCTCTAACCCTACAGCAGAACCTGTGCCCAGCGTTTTTCCAATGCAGTGCTATTCGTTGTTCTGCAGGTTGCTTAAATGCCAGGCTCCCGCTAGCATACAGCCGACGATTGCCGACGTGAACTTTGGCCCACTTTTTGTGATCATGACTGTACATGTGTTCGCTGTAACCTTTCCCCGCCTTTCTTCTCCGGACCGCACGATTAGCTAGAGTGAATATAAGATAGAGCGATAATAACCTTCTGCGCATGTGCCAAACATACCACGTGGTCGTAGGCAGGATGTTGTTATGCATAAACTGACCAAGCGACAGTTGTAAATTATCAGTAGAACACTTTTAAAAAAACGTAAGTCCTATAAAGGCAGCATTTACAATGTCAGGATATAGGAATACAGTGATTTTTGTAGACTGATTTAAAGCTGAAAAAAAAATATTTAATAGAATTATTTAATACGCCGAGTCGGTTGATGCATAACACAGGTCTATTCTACGCTTATAAACAAATTGATTATAACTAGAGATGTGAAATTTCGCAAATTCAACGACCTGTATGTTAGAATCAAATATCCTACGCATACTCAAGTCCCGACCATTCGCCCACTAGCTGCTACTTAATTGAACAGCAGACAATGAACGAATATACAGGGCTTGAGTATGCATAGTATATTCGATTTTAACATGCAGGTCATTGAATTTGCGAAGTTTCAACATCTATTATTATAACAGAGAAGAACTGCTAGCTTGCCATAGGGAACATATTGACAATGTTAATGTGAAACATTGTGACTAACTGCTGAAGATAATTACTAGGTTTCTGCTTTTCTTGTAGAAGTTATTTTTGTTAGTAACTGTGGCAGATAAGGATTTGATAGGTTTGCTTATAGATGAAGCCATTGATGCAGTTGTCGCACGATGTACGGTTTACGAATTTGAAATTTTCTCATGAGACAGTAAACAAATAAAAACAAGATTAAACATTGGCTACATAAACACGTCCTCTATATTATACACGTAAAGGGTCACGTGACCGTAGGCACAAATAACACATGTTTGGATCAGTATTTTGCTACTGCGCAGCCCGATCAGACATCTATCTACGAATCCGTCCCTCTCTGAGGTGACAGCTGACACAATTATGAGAGAACACGCCAATCAGGCACGGTTAGCTGACCTTGCGCGAGCCGCTAAGAGATGATAAACTGAACCATATTTATGGACATACGCCAAAGCGAGCGAATGTTAGCGAGATGCAGAAACTCTCACAGCTAAACAATAAAGCTGAACAAAATAGGTTCGCATATTATCAGCCGTCAACAAATATGTGACCCATAAGGTAAACCTGGAACCTATCCTGTGTTTCGTGATACTAATGCTTCAAACTTCAGAAACAGATATATGTTAAATATTTTAATTATGATCTTATATATGACGTCATTTACTGTCGAAACTACACATACCTGTTGGTAAGCTAGTCAACTCGGTGTAAGTATACTCCTCAGTTTTGTGAAGCCTGCAAACTGGTTTAAGGGTGTTCACGAGGCAAAAATGCATAATTTATATTTGTACAGCATAGTGTTAGTTTTATAGACTTTACTTATGACTACATTTTCCACTCGTAAAATTTTTTTAGCTCGCATAGTCTTCCCATAGCGACAAAGTCAAAATTTGCAGGGTACGGGAAGATAGGAAAAACGAAAATCAAGTGACTTACTCGAATGAAATAATTTACACTGAAATTATATATTACTAACAGTCCCCTGCGGCTTTGCTCCCGAGTATTATTCGTAACTGATAATATTTACTTTAATTTGAAAACCTCTTAGTACACAAGATTGGTACTTCAGTCATCAAGTGTTAGAATGTCCAAGCGGCCAGTTGAACTAATTCTGCAGCAGGATAAGTAGCTATAGCTGTCCACTCGAAAAGCAGTCTTAAGTTTGTCTCTGCCACTAACAGTGACTTCGCCTGGGTTTTATTTATAGCCCTGCCTATTTGACGTTGTGTGGTAATTACAGACACCTAAGGTAAGAGGTTAATCGAATGAGAAACATCTGTTTACCCTGTGCACAACCATTAGTGACGGTGCCCTCAATTATATATTTTCAAAATATTCTTTTTAACTTTATTGACATTACAAAGTTTCAGAGGGTAAAGATTTCGCGGAAACGTATTTGGTGCCCCAAACCTAAGATTAGTGAGATGATATATCGTCGTTTTACTGTCAAAAGTGGCAAAGTCAAAATGAGATAAAATTATAAAAATGCTAGGAATATGTATATGTTGTTCACGAACAATTTCCCAAGTTTGAAGTCGTCGTTTCGTACTGTTGTGTCACAGTATAGTAACATACCAGATTTTTGTTAATGTCTACACTTTAATACTGTTTTAAAAAAAATGTCAGCTGATATTGTAGAGGAACCTAAGTGGAAAGCGAACTGCAATTTTACCCCTTTTAAAGACTACATGTAAATTGCACTAATTCAATCTGCCTTGTAGTTTTTGTGTGTCAGAATTGAACGTTCGCACGCAGCTTTTAACGGAATTCGAGCCCAGAACCTCCCGGAATTTAAACCTGAGTAACAAACAACTGCGTCACGTAACGTGGAAATAATTCATGAAAATAAAATTTATTAAAAAAAAATTAATAAAATATTTGTGTCCTGGGCTCATAGAGGTTGTACAACACCACGTCTCGATAGGTTACTGTAGAGTGAAACTCCTGTATAGGTTGTTTCTCGGTGCTCGTTCCTGCTTTTATGATAGTCCGCCTTGAATATTGACCAACTTAGTTATATTCTTAATAATCACGTTTCTTATAAAGAAAAAAATTATACATATTTTTAAAAATATTTACATAAGCATCACTCTGACGCGAACAACACCTCAATATCACTACTGGTTAGATAGGTATCGTGGGTTGATGGAAAACAAATTTTGTGCTTTTTCACCCTTTTCGGTATCGAATTTCGAAATATTTTAAATTTACATCTTAGACATTTGTATAAGGGCCGTATCTATAGACCTGTTTCGGACGACAACCAACTGCTCACCAATGCTGTCTCTATGGAAATAGCAGTTGGTTGTCATTCGAAAGAGGTTTATAATATCGACCCTGAGTATCCAACTGAAGTGTAAATCACACATGAGCCTGTTCAGTTGAATCAAAATCAATCATTCACTAAAAAAAAAAAATAATAATAATAAAAACACGTATCACCCCTGCACAGTATTGAGAAATCTAATTTCGAAAAATCTGAAAACAGTTTTGCGATAATTTCTGTAATAATCATCCTGAAGCAAAAATTAATTGTATATCTCGACGGGTTCGATATATATCGAGGATTTATCTAAAACACGTTCAAGGTCTTTTCAACACTTAAGATAGTAAATTTCGAAAAACCCCTGAATCACGTTTTAGAATACTTTATTGGTATCTCGTGGACGTAAAAAACACAACTTTAGCCTGCTGGGTTCAAGATGTATCGACGATTAATTGAAAACGCTTTTCACCACTTTTCACCCCTTTTCACGTCCTTAGGTGGCGAATTTCGAAAATTCCTGAAATCACTTTTTAGGTATTTGAGTAAGCATCAATCGTAAACAAAAATCACGTCGCTATATGAAAAACTATGGGATCAATATATATCGAATGTGAGTCGAAAACTCATATTACCCCTTTTTTAACCAGTTTAGGGCCGAATTCAAAAATATATTTTAAATGGTATTTTGGATATTTACTGCCGGACCAATTTAAAGCAAAGAGCACTTCGATATCTCGATTGATTCGATAGATATGGAAGGATAATCGAAAACTCATTTCACGTATTTTCACCCCTTTAAATAAAGAATTTCGAAACATCTTTGAGTCCTGTCATATATATTTGCAAAAGTAACCAAATAAAGTTGAAATCACGACGATAGCCAATCGTGTATCAAAGATATAGATGATTCATTAAAAACACATTTTGCCCCTTTTTACTTCCTGGGGGTAGAATTTCAAAAAAACCTAAAACGACTTTTTGGGTATTTACGTAGGCAATATTTTGAAGTGAATATCAACTCTCTATCCCGAAGGGTTCGATAGATATCGATAGTTGATTTGAAACACATTTAAGGTCTTTTCAGCCCCTTAAATGTTGAATTTCGAAAAATCCTTAAATTGGCTAATATGCATTTTTACGAGTGTCCTATTAAAGTAAAAATCATGATGATTGGCCGTCGGGTTCGAGCTCTATAGACGTTTATTCGGAAACACATTTCACCCCTTTTAACCCCTTTAGAGGTCGAATTTCGAAAAATCTTTTCTTAGTGCTCGCCTACGACCTGAAGGGAACCCCCACAAAAAATTTCACGATTCTAGGTCCCGTGGTTTGGGCTGCAGTTTGATATGTCAGTCAGTCAGTCAGTCAATCAGTCAGCTTTCATCTATATATATAAAAATGAAAGCTGACTGATTGACTGACTGACTGACGGACATATCAAACTGCAGCCCAAACCACTGGACCTAGAATCGTGAA
>PNEQ01009444.1:0-29117 GCA_003012365.1 Medauroidea extradentata
TACAAATTTTCATCCCTTAATATCAAATGGTTCCCGTCAAATTCAATAAAAACCATACTTGCAACCCCATCTTCACAGGGGTTTCCTGCCCTTAGGAGTGGTTTCCAGGCATTCGTTGCCAGACATTTTCTAACTGTTATTTTGCAAGGAACATCCTGTCACAGTTTGTCGCAGAGCTGATGACTCACCCTGTATAATTATCGTGTTAAAGGACTACTATAGGTCATTCGGAATAAAGTGAGCACTAAACATTTAACCTTTGAAAAATATCACTAGCTGTTACTGCATATAATTCAACATTAACTATAGTGTGCGTACTGCTTGTATGGTTGCCAGCAAAATCACGCAATATAGTTCCATGTACTTTCCTATTTGAATACAAAAATACAGAAACAAAATCAACTGAAATATACATAATATTGTATTTTACATAATTAATAAACTTTAATTTTTATTGAACTGTGTTGATCTATACCGGTTGCACAATATATCTCGCACCCGCAAATATCAAGTGACGTGTCCGGAGAGGTTAGATATTTACGGTCGTTAGCCGTTACGCGCGGGAAGCTACGAAGTAATTGAAAATAGAACTTTAGCAGGGCTTTTTTGAGTGCTCACTTAATCCCGAACCGCCTATATGAGCGATTTCGCAACCTGGAAGAGCGGGGGCTTTAAAGCGGCCGCCTACCTCACGCTTCAAACGCGTTGCAGCGTGTTCGTAAATAGTTTTTTTCGTACGAAAATATTCAACGTACGAAAAGAAATCAAACTTCAGACAAGGTCTGAACCTCATTGTTAAGACGCCATGTTCATTAAAAAAAAAACACTGTTTCTAAGCCCTCCAACATGGCTAAACGCGGCATTTTCAGACTTCCGTACTTCAAAATATACAAAACTGGTGTATGTGAAACTCAGATTGCCACTTGCACAGAACTTAGTTACAAACTTTCCACCAATAAAATTATATGGTCACCGCTTAATGTCCCATAGTAAAAACCGTTCGGGGGGAACCTTGCACGCTAGTTCTGCGCTTGGCTCGTTGAGACGACGCGGCATTTGATGCGCGCTTTGAGGTCGACCTTATGTCTCCGTCGCTTTTGAGCCTCTCAAGTGCGGGTAGGCGACGCCCTTAAGATTGACTCTAACCCACTCCCCACGCTATTCATTGCCTGTAAGCGCAAGACGTTCAACTAGAATCTGTCTTCTTTTTGAGGAATTCGCTTAAGGCAAATAACTCAAATATTTGTTAACTAAATGCTTTGAAAAAATTTAAGACTGTTTACAGTCACACGATGCACAATTTTGCCAGATCTTTTTTTTTTTTTAATACTGTACCATTTGCTAGCAAAAAAACTATTTTTTTAATTTAGGCTTATTTTGACCACAAAATATGCGATACTTCTAAAAATCCGTTTGGTGTATTGCAACTGAAATATTCAGATACAAATGATGATATATTAGTGTTAAAACTGTGAAAACGAATGTTTGATATATGTATTAATTTGCGTTAAAAAATATTTTCGAAACCACTGCTAAACTAAAGAGCGAGGCCTTAATGACAAATGTTTGCTTCTTGCCTGTAGATAGGTGTCGGTGAGTGATAGTCAACCGCTGTTACTTGTTGACGGAGCTAGAAGTCTTCTAAGAAGACAGACGACTTGTGAAGAAGGTTGTTCGCCCGCCCCACACCGACCCAAGCCTCTCGGGGCCGGCCACTTGAGCAACTCTTCCCCCGAGCCCGGCCCACCGAGGAACGTGGCTGTCTCTCATTAGGCTAATTAACAGATGGTGCAGTAATTGCGCCCCACCGTCGCCCCGCCAGCTCCTTGGAGTTGACCCCGGGCGCAAACTTTATCATCAAGGACGCGGGGCTGTGGACCGACCTTGGCAAGGAAGTGGCGAGCCTCCAGGTCTCTATGGGTGGACGTCTTTAGCGCGCTAGAGGCCTTGAACTGCGGAAGCGATAAGGACGACACAGCACGCGTACCCTAGCCTCTAGGCGCAAGTCACTGAACTGCCGTGCAGTTTATTCGTCGACAACTCGCCTATATGAGACATTCTATATCAATTTATTACGTAATACTTACACGATGATGATGTACTGTACATGCCTATACTCTTTAAACATCCTGTACCGAGATCTTCATGCTTAGAAAGCACAGTAAAAACACCCATTTTCGTCGTATTTGGCTGCCAGAAAATATGCTTTAATGAGTACTGTTGAATTTGAGTTGGGTATACACACGTTTAACGATCTTTGAATGTATTTCCTTTGTAGCAACCACTTATACGCGCTGAGCAGTTATTGAATAATCTGGTAACGACCAAAGCTGATCACCACTCAGTGCCCTAAGCAGACGGCCACCTTAAGGTGGATAGCCGCCCATCTTGGATCTATGCACGCTTATTTGCCCAGGGTTGCAGGGTTTATACGAGTCTGGGAAACAGGGAATGCCGTAGAAAAGTCAGGGTATTTGAAAGTTGTCAGGAGAAACATAGAAAAGTCAGGAAAATTGCAGTTGATGCATGGAAATTTAAATGTTTAATACTTATTTAGGCCTGGTGGTTAGACTTTTCTGCAAAGTCCTGCATTTGTAATAATTTTGTCAATTGAGATAACGGCAATTCTTCAAATTTTTGTCAGCATGCAATAACTTCTTAATATCTCATAGCTTTTAGTATTGGAACACAGTATACAGTTGTCTTGGTTTTTGATAGATCGTAGTATGAGGTTACAGGAAATAGTAAAGTTTAAGAATGCATTTTTAAATTTTTATTTTCAGTTTCAGAATTTTTTTTAATTCAAATAATTTTTATTTGTTAATTTTATGAGCATGCCATTGTAGCCTGAAATGTCTTCATCCACTGTGATTTTTTTTTTTTTCAGTTTGGTATATCAGTTGGTTTTAGTGTAGTCGTTAAAACGGAAACATGCAAAATATGACTAACAAGCCATTTCGCGAAAACTATGAGAGATAAAAAAAATTTCATAACGGCCAAATTTAGTTACATTTTGTGCCTAAAATAAGGAAAAATAAAAAAATCCCGATGAAAATTGCGGTAGACCGCGCCCATAAAACCCTCAAATTCAAGTACTAGTTAAATAGACTGGCCACGTCTCAACACTACAATTTTATGTGTTCTTTGCTGTTGCTACTGACTCAGACTTTCCACTATATAATGGTCACAACTTGAATCCATAGTAAAAATGGTTCTCCGGTAATCTTGCATGCTAGTTCAGCGCTGTTGTGACAATGCGGCATTTGATGCTGTTGTGACGCGCTTCAAGCACGACATTATAGCTCCGTCACTTGTGAAACTACGTGCCGATATCGCTGAGCACAGACTGACCTTCAAGGCCATGCTCTCTAGGTTCTGCTGTTTTTGCGATAGTTATTTTTTTAAACCTAAACGAGTGCAGATGCCAAAAATCTGTCCGGCAGTTTTGTTTCTAATGGTTTTTAACCGTTTTTTTTTTTCATAGAAAGAAATTAATACGGTTTCGACTAATAAGTCAATTAATCAGGATTTCGTTAGTACTAGACATATTTTTATATCTGTTCTTGTTTAGGCGTAAAAATTTAATATCGCTAAAAAAAAAAGTAGAAACTATTGATAATGGCCTTAAAAGAACGTGGTACGTAATTTAACGCTAAAAGCACTAATCTATAACTGCACGTTTCTTGAAGACAATTTGCGAAAATTAAACAATAGCAATCCTAGACAACAGTTTTAGCCAACGTTTTAAACAATATTGTTTCCAGTATTACGAACTTCTGAGGCACAATCTCTGACGCCGGAACCTCGTACATTTAACTGCGGTGCAATAGATCACGCGTAACGAATTATTCTGGATAAATATGTACTCTTAAAGTTGGCAGATACTATTATCTAGGATTGTCGTTGACTATTTTACTTATATTGGCTTTGGAAAAGCGTAGAAATCAATTGATGTTTTCAGTGTTTATTTATCTATCACGCACTCTTAAAGACCAGTCGACGTGCTCAGCGATAATCCTACAGAAGGATTGGGCACAGTCAACTTGGATTCTGCGGGTTTTCTCATTATTCTTGGGATTAAATAGTTTGTTTGCATGCCGAAAAGGCACATGTTATATTACGTTCACTTTTCTTTTTTAATTCATTGTTACTGTTTTTTAAACAATGTAGTCTTTACAGAAGATAAATACATTTTCTTTTCAGTTGTTTGACGTTAAAAAAAATGGATGTATTGAATTAGCAACAATTTCAGAATGTCTGTAAAGCACATACCTGCGTGCCCTGTCGTGTCAAATATGTTTGTACATCCACTGAAACGGAAATTATTGAGAGCGAATGAGTAAATACAAGACAGTAGGGATCAGTTCCTTTTATAATCCTGTAGACCATGCGTTTATTCATTTTCCACGTTACACTGTAATTTCACCGGCACACAGAAAGCCAACAGCAACGAACTGAAGGTCGAATTACGTTGTACTACTGTGTCAGCAAGCAGCCAATGAACAGTTGCTATCTACTTAAGTTAATAAATATTACTGGACCCAAGCTTATACACATTTAACGTGTGAAATCGCCTTGTCTATAATAATTCATAACACGTGCTCAATGTTTAATCTTGCTGAGTTGTCGTTTTTCCTGAGTCAAGGAATTCATATCTTAGGCGGTCGCCTACCTGAAGTTTTTACTTGAGTATATGAGTGCCAAGAGTAATGGAGCGATAAGGGTGATTCTGGCTTATGGACAAAGTACGGCATCGCTTCAATGCACACGCCACTGAACCGGTGTGCAGTCCTTCCGTAGGCTGCTCGCTTGATAGTGATTTTAAGCGGTGATCCTACATTTTATTGAATGCGATTTACACTGTTAAAAATTTCCGTAAATTAACGAAAATATTTACAGAAAAGTACTGTAACTATACGGAAGTTGCTTCAGTAATTTTATGTTTACGGGAGTTTTTCCGCATTCCCAGTTTGCGGATGTTAGACTGTAACTTTCCATAAATTCATGGAAATATGTTTATTTAAAAATGCTGGTATTAATGATCACTGTAACCTCTGGTGCGAAAATAGGAGAAGGCAAGACAAGGCAAGATAATAGAAGCGAAGCGCTGCTTCCTGGTTGTCCACACTCAGGGTGGCTACAGGCAGGGAAAACCTGGAAATGTCAGGGAAATTTGGTGTGTCAGAGAAAACAGGGAAATGTCAGGGGATTCAGGCATTGTGCAGGGAATTTAGTTGAAAACATAAATTGTCGGTTTGTCATTTTTACACAGTCATTTGATTCATTCATCTACATAAAAAATTATAATATTGTGATTGATATAAAGTTCACTAGTGTACCAACTGCCTTTTCATTTTATTGTTTTCATTTAAATATTACGATTTTACATTGGTTACACTGGGAAAATAACATACAAAGTGATATTATGATGAATGATTGTTCAAAATAAACCTGATTGTTCGTCTGAAGAGTTGAAATGTTTCTTCTAAATGTATATATGCTGTAAATTAAATGACTGCTGTGGTGCTAGTATGCAGACATAGTAGTTTTTATTAGGCTTATATTTTTTGTGATATTAGGTGCAACTATGTGAACTTTGTTTTAAAATTTTACTTGTTTTGTGAAAGTGGTATTTGTTAACACAAGTACAGCACCAAATTCTGTACCTGTGATGAGTTCTTTGATGTCATCGCAAGGAATCATTTGGTGAGTAATGTTATGATTTAATTTAAGGCATATTAAAATAAGATTTAATTTACATTTGGTCTTGATTTCTGGTCAAATATTTTTCAGAAAAAAAATTGGATTTTTACAGTAAAATATTTAAGTTATACAAGTGTCAGGGAAATGTCAGGGAATTTTTTGGCAGGAACTCTGTATCCACCCTGACACTTAGCCGCGAGCGAAGAAAAGATACGTGGATGGGCAAAGGGTCGAACAGCCCAGTAAGTACTGAAGTGTTTCAAGGAGGCTACACACATCTTATGTTCTCCTTGTTTCACCTATCCTGCAGTGGGTAGCCACATGTCGTAACATGGAACTTATCACAACTGAAAAAATGGCAATTTTTCTGCGTTACGCGCCAGCGGGTATTCACCTCTAAAGTTATTTATTTCTATATAAAATATTTTTCTCATAATGATGCTAATGAAGTCTGTAAATTCAGGATGTCAAAAAAAAAAGTTGTATCGTCTTAAGAGTTGGTATCTTACCACTGCATAGAACTCGCTTGCTGACTGTATTGTCACTGTGGTACAGTGTTTAGAGAGTCTGCCTGGAAGTAATAGGGTTATGGGTTCTAATCCCGACAAATTCGAGAAATTTTTCAGGTCATTGAATGGTACGTCAAGAGTAATTCGTATTTCTGGAAAATGGAATGTCAGTAATTTAAAGAAATTCAATTTTTGTGAGGAAAACAGATTGTCCGTAATTTGACGGAGGATTCTGTTATCAAGCAAAACTGAGTGTCCGTTATTTTACAAAGATTTCTGGATAATTTTATGTTTGTACTTTTCCGTAATTTCACGGATTTTTTTTCTAACAGTGTATGCACCAAAGGCCAATACATGCCTCTATCGTAGTTTCGGTTTTCCCCCGGTTCACACTCGAAAAAGTTTGTTTTATGTTATACCGTACCATAAACAGGGGTTACTTTATGGCAGCTGAGGGTGACTTTATACCGCTTAAAAATGTTTATTTTGTGTTAGCTAAGCAAAAAAATAAAAAGTTTAATAAATGATTTAAAAACATGGTTTATCATACTCAAGTAGTGTTACTTATTTGTCACTCAACCTAACAATAAAATATTTTGAGTAACACAAATCTGGCACCAAAGTGACTCCAGTTTACTTTAGAGTTTATAAGATGGGTACTGTTTTGAAAGTACCATTCCATCATCGTCGGGGATTTTTTTCGCGGGTCATTTATTTTGGGACAGGTTTAATTCTTTCATCTAAAAACCCTTCATTTAAACACGCCGTGACACAGTCCATGTGCCATGTAAGCTATCGTGTTATCTGGCAACAGTCTCATTCTCTGTTCCTGTTAGGCTTGGATGATGTTGAAATACCATACACGAAAATTAACAGAAGCCAGACGTATTTCCTTTATATGTGTGGTGTAGAGTATCTCCTTCCTCATTCTCTCCTTCCATGGTTTAATCTTCTTCAGTATAGTGCTCTGCTCCGATGAATGGAAGTTACTTTGTGTTAATATTTGGCATTCACACCAGTCTAGCGCGAGGCATTCATTAAAATAATTGAAAGGAAGTGTCACCAACGGAAGAATCGTCGAGCGTTAAAGCTGTGGAAATTAAGCGTATTTGGTGGGTAAAGGGTTCGAGGGAAGTTGGTAGATTTGTATTAGGAGCGTTTCATCAGCAGGCTGCCATAAACAGTGGCTCGGTACTGGTCTAAGCCTGCAGATAAACTCGTATGAGCTTCAAGGACTCATGCTTGAATCAGAATGGTGTGACGGACGCGACGCGAGGGGCGCGATGCGACATTAAAAATTCTCGTTGCTGCGAGCACTTCTTCGTGTGCCGTGCGATAAATACCCCCTCCCCCTTTCTCTCTTTCTATACATATATATAGAGTTCCTCGTCTCTACGTACATATCGTTAATACGACAGCCATGTATGTTTGCAGCATTTCAGTGTCTTTTTTTCGTTTACGTTAATATATTTCAAATACCCATTGGCATTCCTAAATTTGAAATTATAATCACAAGTACACGTTCGCTTAAGGGGCCTCCCTATCTAGATTTCATTGCAGCAAGTTACGGTTATTCTTTTTTGACGAAACTATATAACGCGCATTATATTTGTTTATCTACGAAATGAACATACTCTTCAAACTATGTCGTTAAAGTTTTGAAAATTCTGCACGTTTGTCAGAAACATTATTTTCAGGCCCCTTAAAATGGCCAGAAATGGTTTTTACAGTCTGACGTTTTAGGAAAAATAACAACCTGATTGTAAAAACACAAAAATGGAAACAAGCGTTAGACTTGCTTCCTACAAATAAAATAACGTAGGAATGAAAGGATAACAGTAAAGCACTGCATGCCAGCTGAGTGGATTGCGCGAAGAGGCGATAATGTATTTGTATTACATACGTCGGTCAAATACACTCTTACCGCTCTTTCTTCACTCACACAAACACAGGGAGGCCCCTTAAAAAATATAATGAATTGTTTAAATTGC
This sequence comes from Medauroidea extradentata, assembly GCA_003012365.1. NCBI lineage: Eukaryota > Metazoa > Arthropoda > Insecta > Phasmatodea > Phasmatidae > Medauroidea > Medauroidea extradentata. The sequence goes on from PNEQ01009444.1 coordinate 8,204, forward strand.
ATACAAAAATCTCGGATAAAATAAATAAACGCGATCTACTACCAACTCACCAGTTTCATCAACGTTTGGGCAAAAATTACATTAAGTTTTTTTAGCTTTGTCGCGCTCGCGACTTTTGAATGAAATATAAGTAATTTATGTTCGGAATTCGCGTAGCGCCCGCATTTTTTGTCGCGCTGACGTCACGGAAGTCTCGACGTTAATTGGCTGACAAGTTTTGTTATTCGCGTCGCGCACTTGGCGTTGCGTCTGTCGCGCTGTTGTGATTCCAGCATGAAGCGGCAAGAGGAAGAATGGAGAAGAGAACTTGTGTGTGAAACAAGGGAGAGAGAATATAACCGCAGCAGGAGGAGACATATCCTAGAGTTGGTCTCTGGGCCGCAGTTGGAGTTGTTGCACGCACAGCCTGCTGGGAAACACTCCTACTGGGCCCATTACCGTTATGGAAGCGAGGGACGCTGCTGAATCTGTACGTTACTCGCCGCGCCGAGCACCGGGAACATTATAATCGTTCCGTGTCCTCTTTTGCATTTTTATTCTTCTCCGGGCTTTCTCTTCCTGCTCTCCGCAGATTTCCTGGCGTTGCCCCCTCCTCCTCCTCCTCCTCCTCCTCCTTCCCCTACCACCTCAGCAAGGCTCCGTTTTTGTCCTCCCCCGAAATGAAAACTCATTTTTCGGGCCGTTCCCCCAGCCAAGCCGCGCGGAATCGTTACGTGACCGGCGCTGCTCCACGTGTTCGGCAAGGGTTTCCAGGGCAAGCGGGGAAAGAAGGGGTGAAAACAGGGGAGCCAGGTCCGAGGATGGGTCCCAGCGCTATTAACATTCTTCGCCGTCGAGAACCTGGGGCTTAAAAATCAATGGGGCCTCGCGCGTGATGTTGAGAGACGGAGGGGGTTGTCTCGTGGCGTGTGCTGTACGTGGATAGGCGCCGAGCTCGGGGCTGTTTCTCCGACGACGTGCCCGGTGTCGTTGTCGCCCGTTGACGCGCCCTTGTGATCGCCTTGGTGAACACATTCTGTGCCTTCGAGATCTACAAGTGTGGAAGCGTTAAGGGGCCTCTCTACATAGGCTGCGTTTGTGTGTGTGAAGCAGAAGCTGTAAGGATGCCATTGACTGACGTATGAGATGTATTATCGCCTCTCTGGGCAAGCTACTCAGCTGCCGTGCAGTGCTTTACTATTATCCTTTTTTCCTATGGGACTTTAAGCAGTGACCACATTATTTTATTTATGTGCAGCGTAGTTCAAAGTCTAATACTTGTTTCTTTAGGCTGCGGTTACACGGCGGCTTGAAGTAGATAACCGAAATAGGTTTAGTCAGCCATTTTTAAACATGTTTAGTGCATAGCGGCCGAAGTGAACAAGTTCGCGTGTTTTATTGAATTTTTAAAGTTTTTAATTTCATGTTTCAGCATTTTTTTAAATATAAATAATTGTTATTCTTTATTTTTATGAGCATGACATTGTAGCCTGCAATGTCTTTATCCACTGTGATTTTTTTTAGTTTGGTATAGCTGTTGGTTTTAGTGTAGTCGTTAAAACGGAAACGTGCAAAATATGACTTTAACAAGCCATTACGCGAAAACTATGAGAGATAAAAAGATTTCATAAGAGCTAAATTTAGACACATTTTGTGTCTAAAATACGGAAAAAAAAAATATCTGGTACAAATAAAAAAAAATTGTGATGAAAATTGCAGTAGACGTCACCCTTAACAGTAATGAAGCATTAGTGGGTCGCCGGAAGAACGACTCAGCGTAATGTGTTACGTTCTTCATTCTCCTGCCGTCTGTATACTCTAGAGGGAACTAATATTTTTGGGCAAGTGGAGAGAACATAAAAGGTTGTAAATGTGTATTGTCCGAAATAACGACTTAAGTCGGGTTAAGCTGTTGCTGCACCCAGCGCCTCAATTGCTAATTCAAGTAGAATTTGTTCCTTTGAACAACTGTAGTTCTACCAGAAATAGCGAGATGCGGCCTTGATCAACGAGGTTCTGACTGACCTGTCAGTTTGGTGATCATGTGCAGTCAAATGGAGCAAACAGAATGCGCTGCCTTTCACACTTCATTTTATTTTACAAGGTGAAAGAAGTGAAGTGAAGAGGTTTGAGCGGCTCTTAACAGCGAGGTCTTGAGATGAAAGTGGACGAAATGAACATGCGGAAACTGGAGATCTTCAGTAAATCTCTCGGATCAATAGCATGATTCCCACTTACGAATCCGGTCCGCCGGGAGTCGATAATACCAGTATTGGCTTGGTGGTAGGCAAGTACCCTAATCGCTGTGCCAACCATAACCTCTGTGGTAAAAGTGGAAATAGGAATAGACACGCAGGTAGTTGGTAATAATAATAACAAATACAATGTATTATATTGTAAAGTATTTTAGACAGATATGGCAGTTAAAATTTCACAATTTTCACAGGTGATTATCGAAATAGGTATGGCTTTATATTGGAGAGCCTAGTCTGATTAAGCGTCTTGCCGTCCAGGTGAAATGCTGGTTAATTCATGCCTGGGTCACCCAAGAACAATAGAATTATACTCGAGTTTGCATGTTAAGTACACAAATAATATCCACAAAGTATGTTACTCTGCATTATATCTATGATCGACGACACTAATCTTAGCGAGGCATTGCTTGTCGTCACTCCAGAGATGTTAGGTCAGAGCAGACTGGATGTTCTGTGTGACGTTCCATTTACACCACCCGCGATCAAATTATCTTTCATCATTTTTCCAGAGGCGTTCCGATTGCATCCGTCAATATTATCCATCCCATTTATACACATATTGAGTACAGGGGCACTACACTAACACGTCTTCCAGTGGCAGTTCTTAGCTAAGTTGTTTTGTGATCGTGTGTAGTATGCTAAAATATTGATGTGTTTGGTGGATTAGAATTTAGTTTTAGTGTGAAATTAAATTTTCTTAATACCAAATTTTTATGACAGCGGTTTAATTTAACCATGATATGTTACTGGCTTCAGTCTCTATTAATAGAATGAAGTATAGAGTTTTATACATAAACTGACGGTGGTCTGAGTTTCAAACGTTTCAGTGAAAATGTTGTAGCGAAGCATCTCGGAATTTCTCTTGCGTCAGTTAGCAAGACATCTAAGGCGCCAAATTAATTTGTCGTTTCCTGCATGAAATGTGCAGAACGTTACTCACTCGCCCACGTCGCGAATCTGGAGTGCTGCCAGAGCTCCCCCATGTCGACGTCGAATGCTTCCACGTAGTTCTCCTCTTCGCTGTGCGAGGTGCGCCTCGTTTAATCTCTGCAGATTGTACCTCTCGCTGCTGCCGGAGAAGAAGAAGACGCTCTTATAGAAATTGCCGAATTTCACTGACTGCTACGCAGATTTACTGGTGATTTACTGCGACTTGCGGAGAATTTACGTTGCCCCAGGTCGCGGAATTGCCGTCGGACCCGCTCCTCCTTGGAAGATTCGCCAACCGTACACCAGTTCTCGAGTGCCATTTGCTGATTGAAATCGCAGATTCAACTGGCTGGCATGAATAGTGAGTGAGATTGAGGGAATTGAACTTGCAGTCTGTGACCTCGAACTGAAGTTCGTAACTCTGTTGGATTCCCGTTCTTTTGTGCCTTAGAATTGCGTTCTATAAGTTATCCCAAAAGTCCTGAGCGAGCGAAGTAGCGCAACGGTAACAAATTGTACTCGCATTTAGGAGTAACCGGATTCGATCCCTGACTCCTGATTACAGTTTTCCATGGTATCCCAAAATCGCTCCAGGCGAATGCTGGGACGGTTCCTTAACAACTGACATGGCCGACTCCTCTCCCAGCTCTTGTCGTCCCAAGTTGTGTTTAACCGTGTGTTGTGATCTCGCTGCGGACGAGAGGTTAAGCTCATCACGTACCTTACCTTATCGAAAGTTCAGCATCATAGGAAGAACAACTTACATGAAATGTGCGTCTGGCAAATGCAAAACGTGTTATGCTTTTTTTTTTTGCGTGAAGTATCTAAACACATAGCGATCATTCATGTTTCGCATAATGTTTTCCACCAACATGAGCGTTATAACATGGCATTAAGGGCGCGGTTCACCTCATTTTCCAACGTCTTTTTTTATTTTTTTATTTGTACCCGATATTTTTTCTTATTATTGTGATTAAATCTTCCTCTTAGGAAATTTTTGTATCTCTTATAGTTTTTGCATAATGAGTCGTAAACCTCAAAATTTGCACTTTATGGTTTTATGCACGCCACTTAAACAAACTGACAGCTTACAACATTGATATACATTGTGAATTTTTTATGTTTGGTGTATCAATTGGTTTTAGTGGCGTGCATAAAACTGTACAGTGTAAATTTTTACTTTTACGACTCATTGTGCAAAAACTGTACGAGATTCAAAAATTTCCTAAGAGGAAAATTAAGTCACAATTTATGTCTAAAATAAGGAAATATAATATCTGGTACAAATATAAAAATAATAAAAGACGTTGAAAACTTAGGTGAACAACCCCCTTAAGACAGCTGCTGAAACATTCCTCTGGGAGTATTCCTCTCTTCCACAGAGCAGAATAACTACACGTTCCGCAGTAGTCAGTCAGCATGGTTGACATGCAACACGAAGAAAACAACTGCAACGCACGTACTTGTGTTGCCGGACTTAAGACAAATCTTGTATAATAATATGCACTGTAAAAAATTTTCCTAAAGTAGTTAGGAAGTTATTAACCTAAACACAGTATGGGACAGTTACCATACTTCCGACTTGTAAATATGCAAACTTTTACACTTGTTACAATACAAGTCTGGTAACTTCAGTATACATTTCACTGTTTTATAAAAAGGTTTAGGAGTGGTACCATGGATGTCTGGGAAACTATTGTACCATGCCTACTTTATTAGTTCTCCTATACGCACGTGTGGCAAATTTACAAACTATTTTTAGAGTGTTGTCTATCCCATAAGCGAGTGCAATTTTCCACAGCTGTCAAATGCCATTTAAGAAACGAAATGTTATATACTATGTTATTAGTTTTGTGAAACAATGTTTTTTTTAACTTACTGCATGAGCAAGTGGAGATTAAGCTATACTAGCAATAACAGCAATAACTGGAAATCAGTCGATGAAGCACAGCAGAATATTGAAAACATGGCCAACAGAACTGACATAGAGTTGCACTCGTATAGACTATACCTAGAGTAGCTGATTTCTAGTGAAAATAATTGTGCATCTATTTGGTTCAATGCCTTGTGCGCACAATTACATCTCAGCTTCGTGGTTATTGACTGCATATATTTGTGCTCAGGCGTCGCTCTTTTGACGGTGCCAATCATGAATAAGGTTTCTGCGACCGCGCTCGTATGTGATTTGCGGTTAGAACAATAAGATGCTGAAAGTTACAAGCATTCACTCATTGACCGCAAAGAACAGCTGCATACACGCACGTTTGGTATTGAAACTAGCGGGTGCAAAATTCTTCTCACAAAAATTAGTGACTCGTAGCTGTAACAAGTATTGTTTTATTTTCTAAATTTCATACAACTTGTTGCTGCAGAGTAAACCGCTCGTTAAACGCCAATGTTTGCGTGGATTCGCATTATGGAGGGCTCGTGTTCTATTCCCATCTTCTGTCTTTCTGATTAAATTTTTCCACGGTTCCCAAAATCACTCCAAATGCATGTTTGGATGGTTACTTAGCAAAGACTATTGTTGATTCATTTCCCAGTTCTTGTAATTGGATTTAGTTGTATGTCAACGTCTCCAGCGATCTTGTTGTCGACCAGACCTTACCTTACATTAGCTTACTAACCAAATCATCACAATAGTTCATCTGTGGTCCCTACCACCTTTAATTTATCCCGTATGTCTTGATAGTTTCTGTTTCAGTGAATGTATCAACATTGTGTAATCTATAGACACAAAGTATTAACATGTTTCAATAATACTTTTTTAATACACGAATGTTCTTTTAAAACATACAATCGAGATTTTTCCCATTCCAAACAGTAATTTCACAACGTGAAAGTTTCAGGAAACAATTGGAATGTAAATAGACCTACCACCACTGCGAATGAAAATGGGTAAATTTACATGTAAACTCAAAATTAGTTTGCCTTGTTCGTTTGGAGTTTTTTTTTTTTTTTTTTTTGCTAAGGTAAAGGATTTACAAGTGTGCTTGCCGTATTATTTATTTAATGGCGTTTACTTGTCTTTCAGCTGCAGCATGCAGTAATATTTTTCATTTGAGAGTTTTTCTTATTAGAAATTGAACATATTCAATTGATATATTTCCATTAATTTTCTCATCTGTTTGTACATAAGTTCGTAATAAGGAATTTGTTATTGTTTTAATTTTATTATTTTTTTAATTTGGTTTTTCCAAAATCACGAATAGTTTTTTCCCCTGAAACGTAATAATAATTGTAATTTATCACTGATATTTATTTTGAAAATAATTGTAAAAAGTATTTCATTTGAACCTACATACACTTGTAAGATTTTACACAAACTAGGGTATGAAAGAGTAGACAGGACACAAGTATTTTTAATGCCGCATTAAGGAATTAAATTTAACGTGCTGGAACTTAAAACTGTTTCAAGGGAAATTTCGCATACAGAAAATGTGTTACTATATCTCCGCCGTTAAGTTTCTGATGCTAAAAAAAAAAAAAAAAATAAAAAAAAAAATAAAAAAAAATCAATTGCTTTAGAGCTACATGTTTAATTTTTTAAGATCGTAAACAATTAATTGCCGTTCCTGATTAGCTGCCAATTACTTACTGTCGAAAATACTTAGCCGCTATTTACAATATAATTGAATGGGTGGGATGTTGAAGGCAAAGATTCCACATCGGCAAAATTCGGGAAACTTTGATTTTGAGTATGTTGAGGCATTTCATCTTGTTATTTTGTGTAGCTGCCGTCATTAGAGTAATAACAACTTACAGAATGAAAATTCTCTCCTCCTAAATTTGGAGCGAAAAGTGGGAATGGGGCCCGGTCTCCTAAATTATGAAAAAAAATGTGTTCTTCTAAATTCGACTGGTTGTTTCACTAGCCTTATATACAAATGTTTTTTTATCATTCTTGCACGAAGACTTGGTAGAGAATTAGTGATTTCGTGTACGTTTGTTCGTACTTGTGATAAATATTTCTTCATAGCTAAGTTTTCAATTAATTATGCATTAAAGAAGAGGAATGTATTCAGAATATTTTCTGCCTTGCTGTGTGAATTTCGCAATACATTTAGTGGTGTAAATATGACTCTTACAATGCTATTTATCTTGCGAAACCATGTGGCCGAGTCGAAGGGGTTATCACACTGCTTACACGCGGATACATGCTTAGAATACACTCGATTTCAATTCTTGCATCGTTGAAAGGATTCGGACAGATGGTCGGTTAGGTATGGAAAGTGTTGGGGGGGGGGGGAGGGAAATTCAGACTGCCCCATACCTCTAACCTCAAACCGTAAATTTCGTGGATGTCTTTCGGGGCTGGGAAAATTTACTAGCCGGTCAGTAAACTGCAGAACCATGCAAATGTGATCGTTTTTACACCCAACGGGGGCATGCATATTCAAATGCCCCATCTGCAGCGAGTTGTTACGCTCAAATGTTCAGGCGTGGTTACTCCACTAGCATTAAGATCGCGGACATTTACGGCCATTCATTGTCTAGTAACGTATGCTTGGCCGGGCAGTTACAGCAGGATATGTTCACAGAAGCAGGGCTGAAGAGAAGAAAGATGACCACGTCCAAGTGCGCTAGTAGGGTCGTGTGTGCACTGTTAGAAACAAACTACGCAAAAATACAGGCATTAAATTATCCAAAAATCTTCGTAAAATGACGGACACCAATTTTTTCTTTGTAACAAAACTCTCCGTAAAATTAACGACAATCCATTTTCGTCACAAAAATTCACGTTCTTTAAAGTTACTGGAACACAATTTTCCAAAAATCTCAAACATTCTTCTTTGCTATGTTTTCTTGAGATATTGGCGTAATATTTAGTAATCTGAAAACTTTCTCGAATTCGCTGGGATTTGAACCAACGTTTTTAGGATTACTAGTCTGACTTTCTAACCACTCTACCGCAGTGACCAGATAGTGTCTGAGCGAGTTTCATGCAATGGTAAGAGACTAACTTTGTTTATGATATACTAATATTACAGAACTTAATCAGTACCATTATGAGAAAAAGATTTTACTCTCTGCGAATACATAAATAAAGGTGCATACCCACTGGCGCGGAACGTACAGAAGAGGTGTGATTTTTTCAACTGTGACATGCGTGGCAGCCTAATGCAGGATAGGCGAAGCGAGGAGGATAGTAGGTGTATGTGGCCTCCTCGGAAGACTTCAGTGACTAACTGGGCTGTTAGACCCTTTGTCCATGCGCGATACGAGTCCTTGGCTGTATTGTTCGTCGCTCCGCATATCTTCTCTTCGCGACTAAGTGTGGACAACCAGGAAGCAGCTTCGCCTTTCTTCTCTTAGCTTGTTTTGTCTTCTCTTCGTCTCGCACCTGCGTGGATGAACATTTATTCTAGGAGCCACAGTTATCATTAATACGAGCATATTGTATAAATAAACTAAAAAAAGTATGCATTAAAATTGTAGAAATATTTCCGCGAATTTATAGATAGTTACGGTCAAGCATCCGTAAACAAAAAATTGCCGAAGCCACTTCCGTATAATTACAGTACTTTTGTGTAACTAGTTCCGTGAATGTACGAAAATTTTTAACTATGTGATACTCCAGAAGGAGTGATAGAAAGTAAATGAATTGCATGTTTTCTTTGGGTGTGTTTAGGTGGCCGCCTGGTAGACGTATTTTGCGCGTTTGAGGCTCAGAAGTGCGGATGTGGTAATAACAAAACTGCACGAGCATAATTCCTCGCCCTAGTCTCTAGGCGTAAGTCGTTAAACTGTTGTGCTGTCTTCTCGCCGATAACTCGCATCTATGAAACGTTACCATTTTATGACGTTATATTAAATATAAAGGTGAGTTGTACATGCCTATACTTTTTAAAAGATAATGCGCCAAGATTTTCATACCTAAATGTTACTCGTTTCCGCCATTTTCGGTCGCTAGAAACTATGTTTTAATTAGTAGTGGTAAACCTGAAATTGGTATACATACTTAGAATGCTATTACTAAGCTGATATCTCTCATGTGTAAGGATCAGTTTTAGATATAATCTTCTAACGGCCGAATCTCTGCACTCCACTCTGCCTAGGCAGACGGCAATCTTAACAGTTCTGCCATCTAAACTCTCAGCCACGTAGTTTACATTGGGAATCAAACCTAAATTTAATTCCTTCTCAGTGTAACACCTGTTTACATAGGTACTTAAAGGGAAAAGTTTTCTGCGTATAACTTTTTGGAAGAATAATGACCCATGAGAAGCTTTGATAAGTATTTCACTTAATGTACCGAATATAATTTAAAAGTATATATTTCACTCTACAAGTTTTAAGCGAACACTTTATTACATTATCTGGGAGTCAATTTTTTAAACAAATTTTACTTCAATATATATGTTGTTTGAAAGAGTAAGCCTATAAACTGATCAATTAAGAATTAATTAAATTAACCTTGATTCACTATTTTAACTCCAAGTTTTAAAGTTTTTAATACAGTGGTAATTAATATTATTATTTTTACTATTCTCTACGAGATGTTTAGAATGTCAGTGCCCAAACTCAAAACATCGTTTCTTTGTACCAGTTGTATACTTAACCCTTGTTCAGGTATATCCGAATAATAGTATATCTGTAACATTTAAATGTGTTAAACACGATGTCGTAAATACCTTAAGGACGAAGTAGTGCAATCATACGTGTACAACGTTGTCCGCAGAGTAAGCGCTGAACCCAATGTTTATTGCGCGACACTGTACAGTAATACCTGCGTAAATCCCAGTGCTAGGCAGTTGTCTCGTGATTGATTGTAGATTGCGTGTTGCGTTGTGGTCAGTTGAGCCACTTCTCGGGAGCATAAAAGTGGTTCTTTGTTCGGCAATTATCGGGGAACTTCGCCAATATTAGGGCCGCCAACCCTCACACGCATCTTTCTGCGCACACCACCTTCCCATTCCTTTCCCCGTTCCCTGTGTCAGTTTAATTTAGGTACGTAGGTTTTAATTAGTTTTTCGTTAGTTTAAATGCGATAAAATACTTCGTTTAATACAATGATGGTTGAGATAGGTTATTGAACTACATAAATTTTTATTGTAGTTCCCTAACCTAATAAGGTTGTCATTTTACTAAACAACGCTATTTTTCGCATTTAATCTAATCTAAACTAATTTAAACTAACCTAAACTGACACAAGGGACGGGGAAAGGAAGGGAAGTGGCCTCGCCACGCATGTAGCAGGCCTAGTTGCACTTGTAAATTCTTAAGACCAGTCGTCAGCAAGACGTTTCCTATCAAATCTATTTTTGCTGGTATACTCATATATACGTTAGGAACTGTTCTGAAAATACTATACCTGGCTCGTTGTACTATATTCCTATCATATATCACTAAACAGGTAAAATAAACAATGCACGTGGCCACAAATGACATGTTTAGTACTTTGACGCTCAATATCGTGATTTTAAAGTAAATAATGAAGTCTGTAGTTAACTCCTGGTTTTCGACACGAGCCATATAATATAGTTGCATATCTATATATGGTCTGTCTCATGAAAGAATTCCATTTTTATTAAGGTTATGTTAGCATTAATTTTAAAGCAGTTTCCTTGTAAAAATTTGTTTTGCCTCTGCCTTATTTGGTTTGTGCAAAAGCGTACTCGGCTGACTGTCCAAGTGTGCAATATATGTCTATCTAAGGTAATATTTATTAGTTTTTGGCAGTTCTGAAGATTACCGTGAGTGCAGAGAGCTACATGAAAATGCTTTTCATTTTGATATACTGCACAGTTTGCCAGTCAGCTTAGTTTGTTCAGAAATCAGCTGTGATAGAAGAACGCATTGCTTTTCTATTGAAACAGCTGTTACAAGGATGTCAATACAACTGTAAAATATGTAATTCTTTCACGAGACAGACTATAGTTTGCGTGTTATTGGACTATAACAAGCGCGGTCGGGACCTGGAAGCTGTACACTCTAAATCTGAATTAGTGAATGTCCACTGATTCACGCCGATGGATGGAGCAGTTTCAAGGAATTTAATCAGTGAGAACCCACTTTGAAATCGGTGACTATTCACGAGTTAATAAGTAAATGTCCACAGATTTTCCAGTAATTTTTCACCGATTCAGTTAGTGAGAACAGTTTTTTGAAAACTACTGGAGAAAACGGTAAATATTCACTCACTCACTTGTGATATGTTGGCATTCTTAAAGGAAATAAGTGAATATTCACTAATTAAATAGTGACTTTTTACTGATTCAAATTTTTGAAACTGCTTCATCCATAAGCGTGAATCAGTGAATATTCACTAATTCATATTTAGAGTGTAAGGCTGACTCTTGTTCACTCACCAGGCGTATCATCGCCTCTAAGCTCAGCTGGCGTCTGTCTTGTCCTCGAGGACTCCTCTTAGGTATTCTATGTATGGACCATGCCTAGGAGTGGCGAGGGTGATGAAGTGGCCAATAGGGAGGGAGGTAGTGTGGTGGTCGTGCGTGCAGGGACCACGTATGCGACGCTGTAGTATATTTCCTAGCTGCACGATGTCCGCGGCGTGAGTTACTGGGGAGGCGCCTCTGCTATACACTCTCAGTGGACTTCCCCGCAGTCAACGGCGCCAGTACTATAGGCGCCACCGCCTCCTGTCCGCCCTTCTCTCCACCATTGCCAAGTCTCACGTCTCGGGAACATACAATGCTCGGTACTGATCGATACAGACACTGGAAAATCGCGGTAAATGTTGACTGTTTGCTAGGCTCCAACTTAACCCTGAAGGTTTTGTGTCGATATTGGTAGAGATAATTGTATAGCGCGAAAATGTTCTTTCCCAACATACCCTTGAAAACGCTGTAGTTCCTTGCAGCCTATGTGTTTCGGCGATATACGTCTGAAACAACGTAGCTGTCTGACCAATAAAAGGCATGAAATATTACAATATCGGGATTCTTATTGGCGCACTCAAATAGGGTAACTGTAGGCCTACAAGTACAAGCTAAAACCAGTAATCTTCTAGTAAACGGAACGTGTGTTGAAATCCAGCAAACTGTTCAGTTTTCCCGCGATATACCATCATCTCTAGATATATGCTATAGTCTATTTGAAGCACCGTTCCTCTCTTCAACACTCCCAGTTATAACCATGCTGGTCGTGTATTTGTGTAAGTATGGCACGGCGCCAAGTGTGATGACAGGCTCATCTGGTGCGGTATCATCTCTAGCGCAAGATACTGAAGCGGCGTGCAGTGGAATCGTAGAACACTCGCCTGATTTACATTTCCTGTGGTGACCCCATCTTCTTATTGGTGGAAAAGTCCAATGCACCTCTCTATCGTTTCACGCAAATCCCGCGAGTAGTAGGTTACATATAACAAACTGAAATAGCCGTTTTTTTTAGCCATTTCGAAGGACTCCGAAATGATCTCAATAATTAACGTGATGTTTTTAAACCACCATTTCGACATCGTTTGAGGTATGTTTACTTTTAGTAAATGCACACATTAGAAACCATTTTAGATTTTTCTTATAAAAAAAAAAAGAGTTCTGCTCGCTCACTGCAATGCTGTTACAAGACAGGAAGCCGCCTTGAACACAGAATGTGGGTGATTTGTCCCAAAACAGTTCACACGTGTCACAAATTGCACTATCCAATAATATTAGAATAAAGATGCCACAGTTATGGAGACTATGTTGACTTTGAACATGTTCACAACTCTCCAGTGTCTCTAACTATTCACAACGAAGGAAAAAGCCGTAACGAGGATCGGTTAAATAGCAAATTCACGTGTCGACTGGCGCTGGGGTAAGCTTGAATCTGTCACCAGCAGATGTGCAGCTCATATGCTCCTCCAATTGAGGAACGACAATTTTCTGACCCGGAGATGGATAGCGGACGCATGTCTTTTCAACTCGCTACGCGGCGGCCAGCCATTGTGGCCGAACAAAGGTTAAAAAGCATGTTTTTTTTTTTTTTTTGTAGTTCTTTCAAATTTTCCTGCGCTCCTCTTCACACAGTTAATAGGAGGAGGAACAAATTGTTATCCTCCCTCGCTTGTGCCCGAGCCTCCCTCGCTCGTCATTCCACGTCTCAATATATTTATCGCTAGTCCTTATCTCCCTCTTCGCGAGTCTTCTTCCGCGCGCCATGTGCTCCACCAGCGTGTATCCTGGCATCCTCCCCCCCCCTACTTCTTTGTACCAACCCCTAGCGAGTGTTTTATTATTCTCTTTCCTCCCCCTTCATCTGACTCCTCAGCAGCGCTACGTGTCTTCCTAGTCACCGCTCATTATCCCTTCCTCGCAACAACTTCCCGGTAAATGTTTATTTTGAGGAGTGCTCCCCGCACCCCTCTACCATCTATCCCTTCACGGCTATTTTTACCTCATTGACATGTGTTTCCGCCCGACCCCGGGTTTTTTTTATCGGCTGATCCGCGTGTGGCACGTGTGAAAGGGAACAGGTGCTTCGTGTTAACTTGGTTTCCGCCACGAACACTTTCATTGTACAGTACATGTTGCAAGGAGCGAGTATCGCTCCCTGAGACCTGCCCTGCCAGTTGCTTCACGTCGTTTACGACAAGTAACCATGTTAGAGTTAAGACGGCCGCCTGCCCGCTTTGTAAACAGCGTTGCAGCGTGCTAGCGGAATTATTTTTAAATTCTCAGCGTGTTTCTAATGCGTGCATTTACAAATAAAACAAACATTTCAAACGATATCGGAAAGATAGTTTCAAAACATCTCGTTAATTAGAAAGATATTTTCGAAGCCCCTCAAAATGGCTAAAATCGGTCTTTTCAAACTGCTAGATCCAAACAACAATTTACGGGAATCTTGTGAAACTACGATAGAAAGGTGTATGGGACTTTGCTTAAAACTTTCTACCAATAAATAGATGAGTCACTAATGAAGAGTCAGTGAGGCGAGTGATCTACGATACTACTGCACGCCGTTTCAGTGTCTTTCGGTAGAGGTGATACCGCACCAGATGAGCCGGTCAACATCGCCCTTGGTGCCTTACCTCACTCACACTAACACACGGCCAGTAGGCGGGTGCCTTAAGGAGGCCGCCTGCCCAGGCCACCGAGCGGTGTTCGGAACTTCGACCGTTACAAGATTTTTCGAAATGAAGTTATTTTTTCGTTTTCAAATAACAGCTAAAGAAATAATCTTTAATTGTAGCTATTTAAAAAAAGGGGAGGGGGGAGGAAATGTGGATGCACCAGGTTCTTTATTGATTCAAGAGATTTTGGGCAGCTCTTAAGTGCAGGCGCTAGATGCCGCGTTTGAGGTACGGAACCAGACAGGTGATAAGGTAAAGTCTGCCTCGTGCGTCAGCTACAGTATCGCCTTTATGTGCGGGGCGTGAAAGCGGCGTGCATAGTTTTGGGCGTTGGCTATTTCCTAAGGATTAAAAGAGTTGGCTGCACTTTTTTATTTACGTGAAGTGCGTAGTTAAGTACTGCGCGTGTTTCTTTTTTTTTTTTTACGATTCCAACTGGTATTTTTCACGTGACAGCAGTCTGTGTTTTTTTTTATTTTTTATTATTATTTTTTTTTTTTACGATTCCAACTGGTATTTTTTACGTGACAGCAGTCTGAAGAAATCGTCTTTGACCATTTTGAGGTTCTCTGCAACCATGTTTATAAGATGATATCTAGAAAACAAAAATAGAGGAGCATAGTTTTAAATGTGTTTCCTGTTATTAAGATATCGAACACGTATTTAATACGTTCTCCTATTACATTTCAGTAACATTCAATCTCTACCTGTATAGGGGCCTTAATATCTGGGTCTTTAACACTAGTGAGGGGTGACACAATGTGAGTGTGGAGCAACGCAGTTATAAAAGAGCGGAGAAACAGGAGATCTCCGAGAAAACCCATCGACCAGCGGACGATTACCACATGGGAATATCTGGGGACCGACACCGCTGGGATTCGAGCCCAGATCGCCTTGGTGGTAGACGAGTGCTCCAGTCACTACGCCAACAGCTGGTTTTGAACTTATATCCTTACATTGTGCGACCGAGTACCTTATCCGTAGCCCACTACTGTAGGTAGTTATCTATATAGAGTTGGTGTACAGTTCAATGATCTAACCTTCTTAATTTAGTAGCATGTAATTTGTATGAGTATTCACTTTATGCCAAGGACTGTGATTTGTGTACAAGTAATAATTTCCGTCATAAAAGTGATTTTGTTTGTCAAAGTGTTCCTACGGTTCTTTTTACAAAGAAAATCCTTATAACTTTACAAACAAATAATTTTACTATGAAATTCTTTGTACTTTTACAAAGGTTAGTAAAATTTACAAAGCAATCCTTGCCATTTTACAAAATATATAGTTTGCAATAAAATTTGAATTCTTCAGCTCCTGAACTTTTTATTTATGTAACACTTGGTTTTATTTTCTGTAGTTATAATATTTAATAGTTGGATTTAGTATGATGTGTTCGAAACTTTCTGAACGTACTATGTCCCTACGCTGTTTAAAATTTCCGTACATTCACGGAAATATTTACAGAAAAGTACTTTAATCATACGGAAGCGTCGTCCGTAATTTTTTATTTACGGAAGTTTGTCCGTACGAGTTTAAAGGATGTTTGACCGTAACTTTCCATAAATTCATGGAAATATGTTCCTACAATTTTAAAGCATATTTTATTTTGTTTCTTTGAAAATGCTTGTGTTAATGATCAATGACTCCTAGGGTTAATATGTATGCATAACATTACTGTTTATGTAAGACTCACAAATCACTCCACTCAGCGTTTTCCTGGCTCTAGTAAACTGCACGTTTACAGTACTCCCCGGATAAACGCTCGGCGTAGCTCCTGGATACTGGAGTCTGCATGAGCGCTGACTCTTGCTTCCTTGATAAGACCTCTGGTGTCAACGGAAGAATATTGCGATGCTTCTTCTTACGGGAGATATGCATCTCTTCCGTCCTTGCGCCCCATTGAGCACTTCAGATCAGCTCGAGTGAACTTTACTGCTCTCTCTGGAACTGGCTTTGAGAGGTACTTCACATCTTGGCTCGGTGTTATCCAGTTTCAGCTGATGGTCTCTTATGAGATACGTAGGAGCTGGATCTACTTTCCGACACAGTTTCGAATTTTTGTAGTTTCATTCAGGCGAATTCAGGCGAGTGAAATATTATCAAGGGGGACTGATCGTTGTAATCTTGAATTTATTCTTTTCTCTAGTAAATTCATGTCTGTTAGCACCGTACACAGTAAAAATAATTATACCGTTACGAAAAAAAATATTTGTAAACTAGTTTCCAAAAAATATTTTTGTAAGTTTACAAAAATATTGTACACTTTACAAAAAATGTTTGTAAATATACAAACGTTTCTGTACATTTACAAAATAATTGTACATTAACAAATAAATTCTTGTACATTTTACAATAATTGTTTAAAGTGTCGCAATTTTTTTAAAACCATTTTAAAGAAATTTGTTTGTAGAAGTACAAATTATGTTGTAAAATGTGACAGGCTATCGAAGGTTATTTCGTTTGACACCAAACATTCTGCTCATATCCCACTAGTCCCCACAGGTATTTGGACAACTTTATTGACCAGCGCCATTCTTATTGTAGTGCCTAGAGTGATAAATGTTCTAAAATTAGTTTACAATTTTATTTTTAACTGTGGATGTGTTCCTATACCATTCATCCGGTTATGGTAAAACTTTGATGAGTTTGTGTTTTCTTACACGGGCAGCTGTCTGTTTGTGGTCTGCTTACGCTTTGGAAAACCTTCTGATCTATTCGCGTACGCACCAGACGGGAAAACAGAATATATTGTGTATTCAAATATACTTCAGTAAACACATTTAAAACACATTTCCTTTCTTTAGTGGCATTGCAACGCACGCGGACTACAAGTACTAAATGAGGAGCAAATGTTCAAAACCAGACATGTCCAAAATCCAGAAAATTAGTAAAATGCCCTTTCTAAATAAATAAGATGTGTTACATACGAGTATGAACTCAGACTCCATATAAAAACACATGTCTTATTGAAATGGGTATGTTTATTCTCAGCTAGTGCTATAAAATATAATGTTTATTCACTTTTTTATACCGCTAGATAAGGTGGACATGTCTGATTTTGATAGTTTGCTCCTCAAATATACTGTCGCATTAAACTGAAAACCACGCAAGCGAAGTCGCGGGCAACGGTTAGTCAGCCAATAAGGAGGTGGTTTTATATTTTGCATGCTGTCAGAGCTCTTGTTTATTGTTTAGTTTTTTTTTTGTAACCGTTTGGCGAGGTGTCTTATTGTCACTACTGTAGTCGCTTGCGTAAATGTAGTCACTTTTCTTGTAAACTATTTTACGTTATAATGAAAACGTAATTTTTTCAGAGAATGTTGCTTGGCTTTCATCTATGCCCTGTCTTGCCGTAAATTTGTTACAGCCACTGAAACCGAAGACAGATCAACACAGCAAGTCCAAGCTTTCGTACGGAACGAAATTGAACCCGCGACAGTCATTTTTCATCGAGATGTTCTTGAACGAAGCGTGAAGGTTACGTTACTTTGCAAACAGGTGGCACGAATATCGTGTACTTTCTAGCTTACTACTAACAGAGGCACAATTTTACAGAATATTAATTTGAAAGTTGTATAAATTGTGCGAATTTTTGACACCATCGTTGTAATGTACAATATTTTTCAGTTAAGTTCGAATGCACTGTAGTTTGAAATCTGCGATTTTGAAGTATCCGTTTGTTTGTTTTGGTATATTGAACTTATATGTGTAATGTTAATTAGCCCCGCGAGATTATTACTATTGCATTTTAACTAAATGTTTAATTTTAAATATAATGTTTCATTCGACGGAAATGTGATTACATTGTTTGACTGACAGACTTGTTTTAATATTTATACTTTTAGCATCCTGGAAGTTTTACGGGTTATTTCGCAAACATAATCCTTTTTTAAATCAATGGACGTAGCGCTGCAATAACGTATGCACACCACTTTCACCAAATCGTTTACCCCTATCGCAAGAATTTTTCTAAGACTTTATAATCATTTTTGCTTTTGCATCGCCGATAGCAAGAAGAGAATTTAATAATGGTATGTATTCGTAATTAATTATTCTCTGCCTATACATACAGTTTGAAATGAAGTTAGGAGTACGTTTTTGTCTATTGGATATTATAGTCGGATTTTCATGTCTTAAAAAGCTATCAGTGACTGAGATTGGCGATTTTGCTCCTTCGTTTCTTTTCAGTTTGAATTTACAGTTAGTGTTCAGTTGTTTTTTTTACTGATTGTGTAACAAGAATATAACAATGGAACAGAATATAATCGAGAAGCAATTAATTTTTACGCGACATATCACAACCTCGGTCGGGTCTGTGACAGAATCCAATGTATACATTAACGGTATAACAAGTGGATATCATAAAACTGATCATTTAAGCATAAATTGATTGAATTAACAAAAGTTACGTACTTTCGCGAATATAAACACACAATGTAAATATTACTAAATGCGAATTAAACGTATAATGTATTTGTCGAGTAACCACGTAAACATATTTACTTAGGAATCCAGTCAACTCAGCGTGTTGAGATATGGCTGTACAAACATGCTTGACTTAACACAACCAGGCTTGAAGTACACTTGTTCGTATGTCGCGTTAACCTTCAGTACTCCGTGGCATGTTGATTATATCGGACTGTGTGGTGTTCGTATGTATATGTAGCAGGCAACCAGCTACACACAGCGGCACGCGGGTGGTATCGTGCACTTGTTAAGGGGCACTCCGCTCTCCATTCATATGGAAAGCAGGCAGAGCAGGTCTGTCGTGATTTTTCCGCGTGTGCTGAATATATATTTCTCAGCGGCCTAAATTCAGATTTGCATTATATCTGAGATGTTCATATGGTTGTCGATAATGTGCGCTGCTTTTCTAGGCATGTTTACAATTACTATGATCAAGTTAGTTCACTGTACGGCATTAGAAAATTTTGTTAACTACTCTTTGTTTGTACGTTCTATATCAACGTTGTTTTGAATATTTCAATTTAGAGGCGCGGTTTACTATATTAGTTTTGTGTACTCCAGAAAAAAAATTATAATAAACCGTCGTTTGGGTTCGTGGTATTGTTAATTGAAGTTTAATCAGTCACTGTCCCATAGGTGTTCACAATCGTGGACATGGGATGGTAAATGGCAGGAGCGGTACTTACCGTTTCATCTACAATACTTATCTGATAAGGGGACATCTTATCTGTGAATATTACATGTTGCTGTCATGTACTGTCAAGAACGTATTTCATTACTCATGCCATCTAAGCACACAAGCATGGAGACACGAGTAAAGCACGGATCTAAACCTTTCTTTGTAGTAACACTGGCATTCATAGATTAATTAGGGCTAAAATAGGTTAAACTTATGAAATATGCAGGAACGAAATCACGATAGGAAAGTTTAAAAATTCAGAATTAAACCTTTAATTCTGAAGATGAGTTGCTTGTTTCTAAAGGATACAGCTGTAAGCTATACTAAAATGTTTTCTCTACACGGGATAAATTCAGATTACTTTTACGGGGTTTTGATGGTGTTGAGGACCATTATAAAAAGTGATTAACATTGTAGAACTTTATTCTCTGAAACAAATGGGCTGTAGACGAATGTGTCTCGTGTTTCATATCCAGGCAAGAACGTTACTGTACTGATGATAGCTGTCATGTTGAGCGCCTTCATTATTCACGTCGAGCAGTTGCACGCAAGTTAAACACGCAGATAACGCCGGGCTTGTTAGAATACTTACAAATAGCCCGGTGTTCAGAAGTCATTTACTTGCTGGACAAATGACAGCATGTCAGTGGAAATATTTCACCACAGTGGTATACCGTCACGTTTAGCCCACATGACTTAGAATGACTGTAAAGTACAGGCACAGGTAATGTTTTTCTAGTTTTTTTCACATGAATTCAGAAATATTTCCCTAGGAGAAGTGTTTTGTGCGTTAAACGTAATTATTTTCTTTGGCCGTGATTACGCGGCGCACTGAACATTTAAACGTGAACATGTTCAGGCACACGCGCTTGAACGTATTCAGTCGAATGCGTTGTGAATTGAACGTGTTCACATTTTTACACGGCAAATGATTCTAACATTCGAAATCGATGTCGGTGTTAACAATGGGTTTATTTACATCAGCGACAGAGCATAAGCTACAACTGATTAGGTTCATTTTTTTAAAATGAATATGTAAAGTACGTCTGCCTTTTTAATTATTCCCTAATGTTAGACGAATCACTGTTTTTTCACGGTATGCTGACTGTTAAGATGTCTGTTAAAGCAAAGTCTCCAAGAAGTGTGGTTCTGACATGATTGCAAACTTTTTTTTCTGTAACTCAACCGTAATATACCATGTCGTGGCGGAGGTATGAAGCAGGAACAGGACTTAAATATGCCTCAGGCTTGCTCTTCAAACTTATGAATGAAAGGACTTAAGTATTGCGGTTGAGAAGGTCACGACTTTCTCCCTAGAGATAACTATTGTTATAGCTAAGAATATATCGATGGCCCAGTTTAAAAGGGAAACCACTCCAAATTCTCAGATTTGAGTGAAATGCGTATAGAAATATTTACGTTTCGCCTAAAAATGTTAATTAACATTTGGTTTTAAATGATGCAGAAGTACAGAGGCAACTACTTAAGATGTTTAAATTGTGTAAAGTCTGCCTTTTCTGACATAATAACAATTTTAAAAAGAGGAAATACAATTTGTAGCTCTTTTCTGGCAATCAGAATAAAGTG